>JAAAKG020158439.1:0-56817 GCA_010014905.2 Druon quercuslanigerum | reverse complement strand
AGTTTGACATTAACTTTTTTGAATAGATTCGATTTTCTCAACCTATCAGATATGAGGATAAAGAGCAAGGGTAGAACAATGTTTGATGCAGTGGGGGAACTCACTTAACGCGAATACCAGTCCCAGCCTCTCGTGATTAGTGGGAGGCTACTGTATAGGTAAAAACGTATTTAGAAGAATTCGAAAAAAAGCTTTTTAATAATCTTTTAAATGATTTCTTTAAAAATTTGCAATGCTTTATACGTTATTTTTTAAAAATAATTGTAAGGTTCGAAGAATTCAAAATATGTCGAAAAAGACTGTGGAAGATTTGAACACAATTTTGAAATTTAAGGGGTGTGTAACTTAAAAAATTCTTAAGATTACTCGAAAAATTTCAAATGATTTTTTTTGTAACTTATTTTAAAAGAAAATTGGTAAAGATTTGCAATTTTTTAAAATATGATTTCTTACAATTTTGAAACAGAATGTAGTATATTTTAAAGCCAAATTTTTGAAATTTTGCCTTGTTACAAAATAGTAGAAAAAATTCGAGCTAGTTTAAGAGATATATTATATTAGAAGTTTTGAATACAGTAAAAAAGAATTAAAACTTGTACCGATTTCAATTTTTGTTTAAGAATGCAAACTTTCTGTTCAGATTACTAGAAAAAATAAAAATGATTTATTTTGAAAAATTAATACCAAGAGAATATTAATTAAGATTTCAAAACATTTCCAAAAATTCCAAAAGTAAATCTTGAAGACTTTGAGGAAAATTTTTTAATTTTGCAAAATAAATAAAAAATAATAGGAAAGATTCGAATAATTTTTATACATTCAGAAGGTTTATAAGTTCTGAAGATTAAAAAAAAAATATGTTCTTAAGATTAATGAGAAAATGTTAAATAATGTTTTGTTTTGATAACTGCATTTAAAGAGAAAATTGAAAAAGATAAAAAAATATTTAAAATGATTTACAACAATTTCAAAAAGGAGTAAAGATTTTAGAGCAAAATGTTTCAATTCAGCAAGATTACTTTTTTTTTAGAAAATTGCAACAAATTCAAGAGATATTAAGAAGCTTAAAAACCTTAAAAAGATTTAAAAACATACATAGGTAATTTTAAATATGCACAGTTTAAAAGAATAAAAAATCAAATATAAAAGTTGCTAAAGATTACAAATAAAAACTTTAGAAACTGTAGAGAAATGTTGAAAGGTTTCTGGCGAATTAAGATTTTGTCTTACAATGTCTGAGAAAATTTGAAATAATTTTTTATTTAGAAAAATGAGGTTTTAAAGAAAATTTAACAATATTTCAAAAGATTTTAAATATGTGGAAGATTTTATGCCAATTTTTAAAAATATATTTACGTATTTAAAAAGTAAAAAAAAAGATTGCAAATACTTTAGAACTTGTATGGTTTCCCGAAAATTTATCATCCATTTTTTTATTCCTTCCAAACTTCTAAAAGACCCGAATATCTTTCAAACTGACTTTAATTACACCCAGGGATGGACCACTGACTTTTGAATCTACATCAGATTTCAAAAAATGTATCACATTCTAGTGACTTTTACCAAATTCTATGAAATTTCTAGATTTTCCAGAACTTTTAAAAATTTTCATGACTCCCAAGTATTTCAACTCATGTAGCAACTCTGGATTAAGAAAAATTTGGATTGCCAAAAGATTTACACTTACAGTAATGTGTTCTAGTTCACTTCCTGGCCAGTTGATGACCTTTAAAAGGCTTTCCATCATCCCACAGCTGACAAGGGCTTCGCCTCCAGCTTCATAACTTGCAAGATGATAGAGAAAACTGAATAAAGCTGTGGCCAGAGGTAGTGGAAATGTTTGTCCGTCTGGTTGTGGAGAAGTTAAAGTTGTTATGCAAGTTCGTACGAGAACAGGGAGAAATCCATGATAGGAACTTGCACCAGTGACGTCGATTATCATGTTTAATCGTGACCCTGGTTTCCTATAGAAAAGAGAAAAGTTTATTTTCAAGAGTTCCCTGTCACCTAGTATTCGGAAGAGTTTAAGTGTTCGGAAAACTTCTCACGATCACGAGAATATGCTCGACCTTTATGTACTTTGGGAATTTAATGAGCATTTATAAGCATTTTGAATTAGGATTTTAAAGATCGTATTTTTCAACATTATTATTAATAATTAAATTATTTAAATTTCGCGGGAAAGGGTGTTGCTTCAAATTGAAAAGGGCACTTATTTTAAATGGTAAAAGAAGACAAAGTAATAGAAAACATATTATTCGCATTGGACAGTCCCTTATTCAGGGCTACTATAAAATCCCAATTTCTTAATTTTTCTAGGTATAAAATCAAACATATACCTCGAAGATTAAATAATATCAAAGCAAAAAAATGTTTCTGAATACATTTTAAACATTTTTTTAGCTTTTTAGCTTAGTAGATGAATTTTTATTTTAAAAAGAACCATTGTCAAACAAAATTATAATAGCTAAAATGTTAGGAAAATAACGGTTCAACAAAAAAAAGACTTTTAAACAGAATATTTTTTTCATAAAAGAAAAAGATTTTTTAGTCAAAAATAGAAGAATTACATTTTATGTTAAAACTATTTATTTAAAAATGAATACTCAACAAAATAATTCAATTTTAAATCCAAGAGATTAATTTTCTAACAAAAAAGAAACAAAGTACATAAATCTTCATTTAGAAAAAATCAATTTTCAGGCAAAATTAGAATATTTAGAATTTTATAAAAATACATGTTCAACCAAACAAAAAAAAAACAACAAATTTTCAGCAAAATAGTTTCTTACTTCACCCAACAAAATTTATTTTTGAAACAAAAATAGAAGAATTAAATTAATTAGAATTAATTTTAAATCCAACAGATGAATTTTCCACCAAAAAAGATAGTTTCATTAAAACATATAATTTTTAACTAAAAAAGATAAGTTTACAAACAAAAGTTAGAATAGTTCAATTTGCAGTTAGAAAAGTAAATAAAAAAAGAGTGAATTCTCAAATAATTCAATTTTAAACAAAAAGATGCATTTTTTACCAAAAAAAGAAACAGCTTCAATAAAATATATAAACTTAAACATTTTAAGATAAATTTACAAACAAAAACTAGAATAGTTCAATTCGCAGCTAGAGAATTCAATTGTAAAACACAAAAAAACGAGTTTTCAACCAAATTAATTGATTTTCAAATAACAAGAAACGCATTTTCAGCCAAAGAAATAAATTTGTAATCATAGCGATGAATTTTCAATCATCAATATGGATTTTTGACCAAATATGAGAAATTTCAACCCAAAAAACGAATTTTCCATAAAAATACGAATTTTTAACTAAATATTGTTTTTCCACAAATAAAAAATAATTCTTAACAAAAAAAAGTTAAATTTTCTAAACAAACAGAACATTTTTCAACGGCAAAGATTACATTTCTATCAAAAATGGTAAATTTTACACAAACCTGGAATAGTTAAAGTGAATTTTCAACTAAAATGATAAATCTTTAACTAAAGAAAGTTAATTTTTCACCAAAAACTTGAATTTTTAGTTCGTAAATAAATTTCCAGCTAAAAACAAACAAATGTTCAACGAAACAGGTTAATTTTCCACTACGGAAATTAATTTCTATCAAAAAAGATAAATTATCGACAAAAAATTGCACAGCTACAATTTCAGTTCCAAAAATAATTCTAAATAAGAAAAAACTCATTTTCTACCAAGAAGATAAATATTCAAACAGTAAGATCAATTTCCTACCAGAATAGGCGAAATTTTAACAAAGCTTATGAATTTTCAACCAAATATTTGAATTTGTAAAGGAATTTTGAACCAAATATTAGAATTTTCAACGATTTTCAGTTTAAAAAATTTAGTTTTTTAACAAAATAATTAAATTTTGAACAAAGAAAAAAAGGTTTCTCTACTACAATGATAATTCCAACTAAAAAAACGACTTTTTCATAAAGTAGTTTCACTTCCAACTAAGTAGTTGAATTTTCAATCAAGAAGGATTTTAATCAAAACAAAAAAGATTAATTTTCACCAAAACAGTTTGAATTTTCGACCAAAAGAGATTAACTTTTAACCAAATAGTTGCGATTTTTAACAATGGTATTAAAATTAACAGGTTTTCTGCAGCAACTATGCCATTTAAATAAGTATATTTTTATTTCACTCTAGAACGTTTTTGTGAAAATATATTTAGGAATTATGATATATATTTGTTTAAAGAATAAATTCTTTACACCATCTTAAATGCTCTATAAATGCTTTGTTATCGTGCCAAAAGTCAGATGTCTGAAAAAATAATTTTTCTATGATTTTAAAAACTAAAACACTATGAAAAATTTTAAAACTCACAAAAAAAATTAATTTTAACTAAGTAAATTTATTTAAAGTAAATTTTTCGATGGCTGAAATAGTTAAAACAATTTTTGTTTGAGAAAACATGTTTTAAACAAATAATTATACCATAAGATTATTTAGTTATTATTAAAATTAGAAACAGTAAAGTTGTAAAAAATATTTTCCCGAAAAAAATAAGCCGTAACTTATAACAATGCAGTCATTGTTTAAAAATTGGTAATTAGCGGCGGTCAGAAAAAATTCAATTGCAAAAAACAAGATGAAAATTATTGTTTTTTTTTGTTGTTGTGAATTTTAATATTATTCATAAAAAGTGAATGATATTTTATTTGAGAAATGACATAAGTTACACTATTTTGATTTTTAAAATTACAGAAAACTATTGTTTTCAAAGGTATGTCACTTTTGGCACGACAACTACCTTAAATGCTGAGCATATTCTCAAGTATTACCTTTAATGAAGAGTTGCCAAATGAAAGTTTGACTTACTTTGGAAAGTGAGGATTGCGATCAAGGTGTATGATGCTTGTGAGAGTACGTAATGCGGCAGCTCTGATTTCAACGAGATTTTTATTTGGAAGCTCCAGCAACTCAACCAACTCCTCCAGGAGTCCGGCGTGAAGAAGACTATGCGCATTTTCCTGCAGTGCATTGCTGTAAACTAGTACTGAAAGTGCTTGGAGACGGGCTTGGACGCATTGCAAACGTCTTCGATAGTCGTGAAAGCTGTGTGCTAGTCTAATATGTGTTAAAAGTGCCATCTGAAAAAGAAAAGGTACAAATCATCATTAAAAACATTTAAACAATGAAAAATAAAAAAAATCCTAAATTTTAGGTCACTTTAATTTTTAAAACAGTGATTCAGGGATCACAGCACGAAGAGAGCACAAAAAGAGGAGAAAAAGGGAAAAACGGAAACATAATTTTTCATATTTAGAAAATAAATTTATAAAAAATTGTATAGTAAGATTTTTTTAAATCAGATATAATTAGGCCGTTGAAAATTCATTCATGGCGATATAAAAAAAGCTTTTCAATGCAAAACGAAATTCGTTAATTAAACATTTTTCATGTTCAAGCTAAGGGTTACATAATTTAAAAAAATTAAAAATCTTGAAAAACTTTGGAACCTTTTGAAGAAAAATTAAAATCTTTCGAGATTTCTCAAATTTCTTTAAATCCCTTGAAATCAATGAAAGCTGTATAAATCCCTCGAAGTAAAATTAATATTATTCCATAAAGTTCTCGCGAAATTCGATAAAATCCCTTGAAATCGTACCAAATTAATAGTACAAGTAGAAAACCTTTCAAGTTTATTGGATATAAATTAAATTTTCTCTCTAATAAAAACCCGTTAAAATATAATACAAAAACGTAAACTATTTAAAAATCCATATTGTCAAATTTTTAAATATTAAGAGTTAAATTTTAAATAGTAATATTTTTTAAATATTCCATTAAAAATTTTCCATATTTGATATATTTACATGTAAAATTGATCAATCAGAAATTCTTGAATTACATTTTTAGAAAATGTAATATTACTAAATAAAACTTGTTTAATTTCAAACTTTATTAATTTAAAATTTTCCAAACACTAAAAACAGTATTTAACTTTTTTAACGCATAAAGCAAAACTAAAATACTTAAATATTGGACATTTTAAAATTAAAACCTGAGAAATAAAATAATTTAAAAAAGTATATTTTTAATTTTAAAATACGAAGACATTTTTTTGTGTTTTTTTAGTCTCAAAAGAAAACCTTACATTGCTTCATTTAAGAAAAGGAGAATGAAGTTTGCTTAAATTTTGATAAATCATTACATTGATCAAATATTATATGGAATATGCTTTTTTAATTTTTATCGAATTAAAAAATTTTGGAAATTGAACAATTTCATTAGAAAGGCATTCAACTGTTTCATTTCTAATTTAAAGCGATCAAAATGAAACAATTTTATTTTGAATTAAATCTTCTCCAAACTGAATGATTTCATATTAACATCTCGAAAATAGGACAATCTCAAAACGTTCAAAATTGAATATGATCAGATTCGAATTTTGGGAATTGGATCATTTAAAATTCAAAAGTATGTCATCGTATGATTTATAATTAAAATAAAACAAAATAAAAAAATGGAATTTGAATAATTTTAAATTCATAGAGATTCAAATTTGGCCATTTGAAACTGAAAACTAAATTGAATCTTTCCAACTCAAAGCTACTGAAATTCTAGATTTTCAAAATTATTACATTAAAAAAAGTAAAATCTAACATTAAAACTGATTGAACAAATTTTTCTAAAATCAATAAATAAACTGAATTATTCTTTTAAAAAACGTTCACAATAAATAACACATAATTTGAAGTGGTAAATATTGAAAATTAAAAAAATTCTACTCAGGAACGTTGAAACTTAAACGATTGTGATATTAGACATTTTTTATACTCAAACCATTCGAAATCGAAGAAATTACTGCTCAGGTATGAATTACAGATAATAATTTTTATATTATTAGATTTTAAACGCATTTTTTTAGTTTAAAATCGTTTAATTTTTAAGATTTGCTTGCAAATTATATATTATTAATCCTTGCAATTCTCGAATAAAATATTACAAATTAAAAATTATCTATTTGTTTAAATCTTCAACAAAAACCGGACAATTTAAAATATTACATTGGAAATTAAAAAGAAAGAATATAAAACCAGAATTATATAACATAATTATAATGTATGAAAGTGCATAATTTTAAGCTTTTCAATTCGAAATATCCTTATATTTATTTATAAATTTAAGATAATTAAAACTGACTACCAAAGCATTTAATATGAATTTCATATAGATTCCGAACTTCGATTAAAAATCAAAGAATTAAATTAAAGGGTGGCAGTACAGAACTAGATAATCAATAATTAAAAGGATATTTCTAGCAATTAAATAATATACACAAAATCTAAACAGGTGCTTGCATTTGAAATAAATTTATTTTCAAAATAACATTTCTAATGCCAAAATGTTTGAACTCTGTAATCCTTTAGTCTGAACAAATTGAAAGCTAATAAATCTAATTAAAATTAATTCAATTACTTTATTTAACAATTCTTATTTAATCCTAATGATCGAGGCATCCTTTTATTCTGAGAAGAATGTTCTACAATTGTATTTGAGTGGTGTTAATTAAAATTTAAACTATTATTGCTTATACAACTAATAACTGTACAATTCTAAATTAATTTTAAAAATAAAATCCACACAAACAGAAATTTATAGAATCATTTTAAGAATAAAATGAGACCGTTATCATTAGGATTAAACATAAATTATTTTGTTCTAAAGTGTGCTCCCTCAAGACTTACAAAAATTATTAATAGATTTATTTTTGTCGATTTGATCAATCATTTCAAAGATAGGCGACTTTTGAAATTGATTGTACGTAGTGTACATTCTTAAGCTGTTATCGAATTGCGCATTTAAAACTATAATAATAATCAAATTAAAATTATAGAAATGCTAAAAACAATAAATAAATTATTAGCAAGTATCAACTGAAATTCAAAATAACTGGATAGATTTTCTTAATAGAAAAATGTGATTTCGGTAAAAAAAATCACTGTCCTTTTCACCGGTCAAAATTTCATAATTTTTAAATCTTGTGAACCTTGAAAGTTTAACTATTAACTAATTTTCCGATTGTGAAACACATTCTGGTCTTTACATACCTGTCGTTCTTGGGGAACATTGTAGACCTTCAACAGATCGTTCATAATCTGTGCTGGGGTTTTTTCAAGCTTGTGAACACTCTCTATGTGAATATATGTAACAAGATTCGTCTGTCCAGTCTTTTTTGCACTAGGAGTATTAGAATTATTGCTCGACGAATCTGATCCGGATAAATTTTCAGCGTAGAATTCAAAGTGCAGGGTTGTGGCACTGGTAGGATAGGAATTTTCTGGACCGTCTTTGCAACAATCGGCTAGACCGAAGCCATTTTCTTTGCCTCCCCAACTCTGTAAAAAAAACAAGGTACATAAAGAGGGTGTCCAGCGATTACTATGAAGAAAATTCAAGGTCTTTTCCACTTTAAGAAATCAAGTTTTCCAGGTTACCTTTTTTTTTTACATCACATAATAAAATAACCGTTTGTTATATAAACATTGGCCAACAATTTCTACAGAAAGCAGAATCATAAATAAACAAATTCTTGATTTTTTTGCGAACATAAGTCGTTTTTGTAAAATGTTTAAATCTTTTAAAATTTTTGTAAAATCTTTGAAATCCTTAAATTCTTTGAAATATTTATGAAATCTTCCTTTAATATTTGTTTATGAAAAATTTTGTGTTCATGTAAAATCTTTTGAAATTGATTTATTTCAAATCAGTGTAATATTCGAAACTTTTGTGAAATATTTTGAAATTTTCTTACAAAATTGTGAACTCGTTTCAAATCTTGGAAATGTTTTGTATTTTTGCGCACTGTACGCTTTTCAAAATCTTTTAAATTCTTGAAATCTTTTTAAATCCTTGCAAACTCTTTTCTATTTGTTTGAAATCATTAAAATATTTGAAATATTTGTGAAATCTTTTGTATTCATATGAAATCATTAAATTATTTGTGAAAACTTTTAAAATTTTGTTAAAATCTTTGAAATCCTTTGAATATTTTAATCTTTTAAAGTATTTAAATTCTTTGTTGTTAAATGTTCTAAAATGTTTTGTATTTTGGCGTACTGAGACCTTTTTGAAATCACTGAAATTTTTGAAACCCTCTCTATTTGTCTGAAATATTTGAAATCTTTGAAAATATTTTTAAAATTTAAAATTTTTTTAAATCTGTGAAATGTTTCGAAATCTGGTGAACTGTAAACTCTAAAAAATCTTTGAATTTCTTGTGTTCTTTTAACATTTCTATTCAAATTTATAAAATATTTGAAACGTTTGTGAATTCTTTTGAAATCTTCGGAAATTTTAGAAATCTATGTTACCATGCCCTTTTTGCAATTTTCTAAACAAATTTTAAATCGATTAAAATCTTTAAATGTTTTAAAATCTGGTTTAATATACCATTTTGAAATCTTTCAATTTGAAACCCTTATGAACATTTTACGAAGTGTTTTGCATTCATTTGGAATCATTAAAATATGGGAAATATTTGTGAAATCTTTTGAAATGTTAGTAAAATCTTTTAAATCTTTGTGAAATGCTTAGAAATATTTTTGAAATATTCCAAATCCTTTGAAATCTTTTCAAGAAATTTGAAATCGTTTAAAACCTTTAAAATGTTTTGAAATCTGATGTACTGTACCTTTTTGAAATCTTTACGAAATTTTAAAAAATTTTGGTGAAATCGTTGTGAAATATTTCGAAATCTTTGTTTGTGAAATCATGTGTGTTTGTTTGAAATCATTGAAATCTTTGAAAACTGGTATAATCTCTTTCTGAAATCTTCTGATATACATATGAATTCTTTGAACTCTTTCTGAAATCTTTTGTATTCATTTACAATCATTAAAATATTTGAAATCTTAATGAAATGTTCTGAAATCTCCTGAAACCATCTGGCGTAAATTACTATATCTGATTTTAAATTATTGAAAATCCTTGAAATCATTTGAAAATTTTGGAAGCTTTGTGAAAAATCATAAATCTTTGTGGAATCTTGTCTACACGCCTTTTTCAAATCTTTGAATCCTTTTCAAGTCTTTGAAATCGGTTAACTCTCTTTGAAATGTTTATAATCCTTTTAAATATTATAAAATCATTGATATCTTTAGAATTATTCAGTGACTTTTTGAAATCTGGTGTAAACTCAAAAAACGAATATCAACCCCGCGAAAATGGTTTAAAAGCAAAACTAAAATTCAAATTTCCCGTGAGAAATTCCGAGATTTCCCTTTTTCCAAGGTTAAAAAAAATTAAGGACAATTCCAGGCTTTCAAGATCGCTGGAAACCTTGCAAGATATTTTATCATTTTTAAATGAAATTTCAAAAAATTTATTCACAATAATTGAGAGATTTAAAAGATTTTTAAATATTCGAAGGAATCTCAATTTCACTAGATTTCTAAGTTTTGAAGGTGTAAAAAAAAATTCAAAAAGAACTGCAGCTTTCATGGTAGCTGGAATTCCTGTTAAAAATGGTCCGGGTCGACCGGCAGTCCAGATTTTTTTTTAAATAGAATATTATTTAGGAAAAGTTTGAATTACCTCGGCTAGGTGGTTAAGCCTACTCAGTAAAGCTTGTCGTTTGTCGCTATTCAATCGAGTGATAAAGTTACTACGTTTGCTAAACATGTATAAGAGGTTTAAAACGCCGAGGACGACGTGCATGTCGCAACTGGACAACAAGGTTACCAGATGTTCCATACTGTTGTATAAGTGCCTGGAAAATGAGTGCTCGATCAACAGCGTGGTGAAGTGAAGAACCCATAGTAGCAACTCTTTTGCCTGTAACAAAAAAAAAAGAAGTTTATAAGTACCCATTTCAAAAAGTGGAACAAACTATAAAATTGTAGATCTCCAATAAGCCAAAAAAAAAAAAACTTCTCATAAAGTAAGATTCTAACTTTATTTCATGATAAAATCTAATTAAATAATGACCTCGCTATTCTGGGGTAAATCACAAGCTAGTTCCCAAGGATTATCAGAACTCCGGGTTGCAGCTTCCTCGAGGATGCTGTCGCTGAGGTCCAGAACATCGATCCAGTGGAAAAGTTCGCACTTGCCGAATGTCCAAGCATCTATTTGCTTCAGTTCTTCGAGCAATTCAGCGTGCGAGCAAGAACGCAATTTGCTTATTAAAGCTTGGCATTCCGCAGGCTGAAAAATAAATTTTATAGGATTGACGGAATTTCATTTTAATTTATTCAAAATGATAAACAATGTGGGATTCAATAAAAATAATGAAGACAGACTTACCACTTCTGAAGTGCACTTTTTCAATCTGCTCCTATCAATCTTCATTTTTACAATTTATCTTCGCGGTATGCCTAAAACCTGTAATACACAATTTTATTTTTACATTATTATTAGAATGGACATTTCGCTACATGCTTGGTCTGTCTCGTGATCGCTACTCTGGAGACAGGGGTTCGATTCCCCACCGAGAAAACAATTTGCTAGTCGAATTTTCAAACAAATTCTTAATTTTTAAAGGAATTCATAATATACCAGTTTAATTTTCAACCAAACAAAATGAATTCTTAAATCAAAAGGCGAATTACACCAAGATTAATATTCTATGAAAAAAGACAAAGCGTGAACAAAACAGAAATTTGTAACCAAATAGATATAATAACAAAACAAAAAAACACAATTTTTAAAATCAGGTTTTAAACTATTTAAGTTTTAACATTTCAAGTTAATTTATTTAAATTTGAAGCGCTTATATACAAGAATGATGTACTTTTGTCATTATCTGGTGTGGAAGACCCCCACTTGAGTTTAATCAAACAAAATTTTATTTAAAGTTTCATCATCAAAAGAAAGAATTACAAATTAAGCACTGTTTGTTTAGAAGTTAAAAAGCTTTAATATGAGAAGTTTTTGATGTATCACAACAAAATCGATTTTTATATTTAATTACTAAGAAATGAAGAAATTAAGTTAAGATTATTGGTTAATATTGAGGATAACAAATATTTTCAGATAAAAATAAAAATAATCAGAGGGGCGTTTTTTGAAAAAAAAATCTGTTTTAGTATTTAATTACTAAGAAAGAAAGAAATTATTATTAGATAATTGGTTAACATTGCTTACTAATTTTTTCACTATATTTATAATTGGATGTGATTGCATATTACCCAACGAATATTTTCAGATAAAAATAAAATTTTGTTAAGGGGTATATTTTTAAAAACAAAAACTCTATTTTTGTGTTTAGTTACTTATAAAAGAGGAAATTATGGTAAGATTATTGATAAATGTTGTTTAACGTTTTTAAAAGTTCATTCTTTTATTGAACGTAGTTGTCTGTTATCCCAAGAAACTTTTTACATGAAAATAAAAATAATCGGAGGGGGTTTTGAAGAAAAAAAACCTGCATTTTTAAATTTAGTTACGTAGAAGAGAAGAAATTATTATAAGATTATTGGTAAACATTGGTTAAATTTTTTTAGGTAGATGTTTTTTACTGAATTTTATGGTTACCTCAAGAATATTTTCTGACGAAAAAGATTGAAAAGAGTGCTTTTTGAAGAAAAAACACTCGATTTGTGTATTTATTTACTTAAAAGAAAGAAATTATGATAATATTATTGACAAATATTGCTTAAATGTTTTAACGTGCATTTTTTATTGAATGTACTTGTCTGCTATCCACGAATATTTTAAGATGACAATAATCGGAGGGTTTTTTTTTTCTTTGGAAAATATCCAATTTTGTAGTCAGTTATTAAACAACAAAAAAATTATGAAAAGATTATATGGTAAATATTGGTTAACTTTTTTTGTTAATTTTAGATGTTAATTTTTTTTTAATATACTTTTTTATTGCATGTGATTGTATGTTACTCCACGAATATTTTTCAGATGAAAATTAAAATAATCGGAGGCGTTTTTTGAAAAAACTTATTTTCTTTATTTAATAACTAAGAAAAGAAGAATTTATGATAATATTATATGGTGAACATTGAACAAGAATGTTTACCTGGCATCAGGTGCAAATAATTAATAAAAGGAATTTAAGACGTTTATAAACATTGTAAACGTAAACCATATTTTTCAAAACACTATAACTGTATCAACATTGTGTTAATATGTGTGCCATTTTGAAGGAATTTCAAAAAAAAGAAATATATAAATTTTACAATAAAAAACACTGTCCACTCTTTATTTTTGCAAATAGTTTCACAATAATTGCACTGAATTTTACATGAGGCCCAGAAAACATTAGATCTGCGTGTGACTTTAAACTGTCATTTAAAAATATACTCATGCCTATTGCGTGATTTTACATTAGGAATGTCTGTTACTTTGTGTCCACTCGTTTAAATTGGAATATTACATCAGATTTTTTATAGACCATATCAAACACAATTTACTTCAGAATGTAAACAAATAAAAAATGTGGAACCGGAAATACAAGAATCGGTAATTCCTAACATTTGCGGATATTTCGTCATCAAATTTGACGACACCTGAATGATGAAAATGAAATTAATATTAAAAACTGCTCAGCAACTCAATTCACCAGCTTTGTAATCCTAACCTAAAACCGAAAGATAAAAATCTGCATATTGCTAAAAAAAAATGGCTCTACTAGAACATTCCAATCCAACCCACATTTGTCAAAATTTGGAATTGTAAAGAAAGATTTTAAAAGAATCCTCAATTACTTTTTATTTACCATTCTGGAAACGTCTGAATTCGAAATTACCGTTGCACGCCAGCAAAAAATGGAGTTTTCTGGCATTTCGCAGAATCGAAAGCTCTGAAACGACGCACGTGCACTAATGGAAATTCCGACGAAACACAAAAAGGAACATTGAAACCATATGTATATATTTACAGTTAGGCCAGAAAATTAAAGTCGTTAATCTAATTAGATAAATAAGAGACTTCAAATTGCAGAGTCATTGGAGATGGTGGCCTAACCTAATAATTTTTCGAGCTGAAAACATAAGTCGCAATAGCGCAACAACAAAGGGGGAAACCAAGTTCAATCATCTCACCTACGTTGTGTGAATTTATGGAGCACAAAATAATGATTCACCGCTTTTCGAGTAGCTTTAAATAAGACAGATCCGCAGATTCACGCAAAAGGGAATTCCGCGATAAGTAGATCACAGAGCAGTCGTTTTTAATACCTAAGTAAAAAAATTACTTACCCAGAGATGACCTTGTCCAGACTCGCGTCCGTTGTCCTCGATGCAACGTTTCCGTCCTGTGCACTCTTGCTCCTTTTGGGGCTGTCAGGAATCCTGGATAGATATGTCACGGGCATCGCGGTCGACTCAACGGAATAAAATCCCGATCACGGACCGATGGTCCTCACCCTCCGAAGCACAAATTCGTATACGCGATCAGCCTCGAGGATTAATCACTGTCGAAAATGGAGGAAAAAATTACAAAAAGCCGTCCGTCACGGTGGTGCCTCGTGGCGGGTATCGAAATCTGTCGGAAATGGTCACGGGTTGAAAACCAAAACAAAACTTGAGCGTGGACCGAACGCGATCTTCTTCCTCTCTACCGCTCACCGCCAATCACCGCCATTTTACGAACCCGCTGGTCGGAAAACTGTCCTTATATTCTCGTTCAGGTCTTTTCCCTCGAGGATCAGTTGCACGGACACACAAAATTTTAAAAAGGTTTCACCACTGTTTTTATTCTATGTATATTTTCGTTAAATATGGAAAATTCGGCACAATGAATCAGTGTACCGAGCGCGCTGCCTATACTCTTGTTCCCAACTTCCGAACGTTTCTCACGCACACAAGTGCTTTACGCGTGGCGATGGTTCATGAATTCTGGGCAGTTCTGGCAATAACCGTTAGGTGGCGGGATGACTTCTTTTATTTTTTTAGAGGAAAATGAGTTAAATTTGAAATTTTTTTAAATTTAAAGGTATCATGATGCTTTTTAGGTAGATTACAGATCTTTTTCTAAATAATTTGACGCGTTGAGACAAGTTTAAATGATGGATTGGATGGATTTGTGTGACGTTTCGAAGTTCTTTGGTTGGTAGTACTTGCGCGGCAATTTTCAAGTTTTTCAACTTTTAAGGACGTCTGCATACAGTCAAGATCAAAATTGCTTAATTTTTAACTTCATTTATTAAAAGGACGAACAAAGGGTCATTGACTATTGCATAAAATTGAAGAAACCCAAACAAAAATAATTTTAAAAAGATAATTGTCAATTATATTTTAATGTGCGTGTTGTATTTCTTCCACATTATACAAAATAATACGTACAATTATTTTGTAGTCATTTGTTTAAATTAAAGAATTTTTTAAATGATATACAATAAAAACATGACGAATAAGATTCTAAATGACCTTTTAAGGAATATAATGACTTTTTGTAAATTAAAATTGAATGAGTCACGAATTTTTCATAAAGTGAAAGAAAAAAACAAAAAACTGCATTTAAACAAACAATTACGACTTCAAGATTGTTGTTATTAAAAATTAACTTTCTTCGCTGACAATTGTTGCAATATACAACAGGCGTTTTTTCAATTTGGTCAATTAAGTTAAAGATTAAGTAATTTTGAACTTGACGGTACACCTAGAACATCCTTAATTTTTTTTTAACTTGTTGGGCAGGTTTCAACTTGAAACTTTCAACATTCAATTAATAGAAACTGGAATTGCTTAAAATTAAACAAATTTGAATTGAAAGCATTTAAAATAGCATAATCTTATATCGAAAGATTTTTATTAAGCTTACCAATTTTAATATTTTTGCCACTAAGCATTTAAAACTAAAAATTAATCAATTTTACAACTTATAACTTAATTTTACAACAAATTTACCAATGGTAAAATATTAAAATTATAGCCATTGTTCACCGAATTCCTAAAAATCTCTTCATTCCTTGAATTCTCTGAATTTCCTGAAATCCTTGAATATTTTTAATTCGTGAAATTCTTTGAATTCTCTGAATTCTTAAAATTTCTTGAACATTCTGAAATCCCTAAATTCTCTGAATTTCTTGATTTCCCAAAATACTCTGAAATATTTTGACTTCTTGCATATTTTGAATTCGAGGAATTCTCTAAATTTTCCTAATTCCTTAAATTCATAGCATTTTCTGAATTCCTCAAACATTCTGAATTCTTTTTTATCTTTAAATTCCGTCAATTATTCCGAATTCCTTGTCTTCTGTGAATTCCTCGAAATATATCTTCAAATATCTTGAATTCCTTCAATTTTAAGAATTCTTCGAATTCCCTGAAATACTTGAATGTTTTGAATTTTAGAAATTCTGTGAAAATCCTAAATTCCTGACATGCCTCAACTTTCTGAAATTCCCTGAATTCAGAAATGCTGCGATTTCCCTGAAATCTTTGAGTATCTTGGATGCTGTCAATTTTCGGAATTCTCCGAATTCCCTAAAACCCGTAATATTCTGAATTCCAGGAATTCTCGGAATACCCTAAATTCCTGGAATGCCCTAAATTCTGAACATTTAAGGAATTCTTTTTAATTACTTAATTCTTCTAATTCATCTGCATTCCTTTAAAAATCTGAACTCATGTGAATCTCCTGAAATCTTTAAATATGTTTGAGTACATCAATTTTCGGAATTCTCAGAATTTCCATAAATACATTCATATCCTGAATTCTTCAAATATTCGGAATACTTTTAAATGCCTGCATTCCGTCAATTCATCAGAATTCCTTGAATTCCCTGAAATCCTTGAATATTTTGAATTCCTGAAATTCTGTAAATTCCTTGAAATCTTCTAATATCTTGAATTCCTACAATTTTCAAAATTCCCTGAACTCCTTGAATATTCTGAATTCCAGGAATTCTCTGAATCTCCTAAATTCCTAAAATAACTTAAGTTCCTGGAATGGCCTGAATTCTGAACATTTAAGGAATTCTTTTAAATCACTGAATTCTTTCTGTTCATCTTAATTTCTTAAATTCTCTATCATCTTTAAATATTCTACGTAATTCTTAAATCCCTTGAATTTTCTAAATCCCTTAAAATCCTTGAATAATCTGAATTACCTGAATTCCTTGAAATTTTTGGAAAGTTCAAAATTTTAAATTCCCGAAACTCTGTAATTTCTCTGAAATCTTTTAATATCTTCGATTTTTAAAATTTTCGGAATTCTTCGAATTCCCTGAAATCCTTGCACATTCTAAATACCAGGAATTCTTTTAAATTTCTGCCTTCCTTTAATTCATCCGAAATCGCTGAATCCCCTAAATTTCTTTAATATTCCAAAATACTAAAACTCTATGAATACCCTAACATTTTTGAATATCTTGAATCATTTTAATTTTCGGAATTCCCTGAATTGTGAAATTTAAGGAATTTTTTTAAATTACAGAATTCTTTCAGTTTATCGGAATCCCTTGAATTCTTTTAAATTCTTGAATATTCTGCGATTGTTAAGAAATTCCCTTAATGCTCTGAAATCACTGTCAATGTTCGATATTTGATAAATGCTCTGAAATTCTCCGAATTTTGTAAAATCCTAAAATATTCTGAATTCCCTGAATCCTTTAAATATGTTGGATTCTTTGAAATCCTTGAATATTCTGAATTCTTTTAAATATCCCTAATGAATCATGAAATATCTTAAATTCGTTCAATTTTTGGAATTCTTTAAATTCACTGAAATCCTTGAATATTCTGAATTCCTAAAATTCATTGAACTCTCTTATTTCCATAAATTCCTTTAATTCTCTTTGTAAAATCCTTAAAAATTTTTGCGAAATATTAAAAAAAAAATTTTTAATATTTTGTAATATATGAGAAATTTATGAAATCATAGAAACATCATTAAGTCTTTGAAATCTTATAAATCTATACAAAATCTGTGCTAAATATTTAAAACATTTCTGAAATTTTGTAATAATTGTGAAATCTTTGGCAATATGAACATTCTACCAGTATTTATTATTTATTATTGACTGATAATTGTTTATTGATTCTTATACGTCTATGCCACTGTCCCCATATAAAAGAAGGGATCCGTCGATTCTGAAATCCTCCACAATTGAAAAATTTTGGAAAAGTATTTAAAAAACTAAATTATTTCGAAGAGGATATCCAATTACACATATCCCTTGCCACATTATTCATTATCAGCACTAAAGAAATTTAAAAAAAGCAAAGAAGAAAAGAGTCTTTAAAAAATGTATCATTTATTTCAAAAATGCATTTTATCTTATTGTACAAAATTAACATACTTGTAAAATCTTGAATATTCAACCGATAAGTTCTCAAACGACATATTTACAAATAACCTTTCATGCTTTTACACAATATGTTTGCAGAACAATAAATTATTTCCATTCACCATTATTAATGATATATAAATTATATATATATGGATAATAATCGAAGAAATATGCTAAATTGCAAAATATAAAAAATAAAGAAGTCCAATAATCATCTTATATAATAATTCACAGTAATTATAAGTCTTAGCCTATTGACCTTTAAACCATAACTCGTATCCAAAATACCATTTTTACAATATCCCCCAAGGATAAACAAAAAAATGAAAATCAAATAATTTTACGAAGGTACCAATTTTGCAGAAGAATCCACAAGGGTGTATATTCCCACCAGGGAAGAAATAACACCCATCAATCCAACAGCACCAGGACTTAGTTTTGTGTACCCTAAGGCAGTTAATGGAATGAAAATATCGCAAGCATTCTTAATTGTATCTGATACAATATCTGTACGCTCTTTAAGGAGATTGAAAACTTGACTGTAGTATTTTAAAACACTGAAATTTGAAGAACCAACTCTCCTCCACATCAGACTCGAGCGATTGTCTTTTAAGATCTGAAGGATTTCGTAAAAGTCTCGTGATAAATTCATAGTCAACATCATTAGCCAATATCTGTTGGCTATGGAACTCCATTTGGAGACATCAACTTGCACAATTCCTACTCGACCAAACCAAATAATATGATCAGCCAGGAGAAAGAGTGCATTTGCGATTTTTGATAACGTTAATGTTATTCTTAGAGTGATGTTAGAATACTTCACTGTCGATAATGCGGCGTAAATACTGTCCAGGAACCTCCCCAGTCGCAATACTGTAAAATATAATGAGAGACAGAGTGAGTTTTTATGTTATTTCTCGAAAATTAAAGAAATTTAAATGAGATTAAAATCAAATCTGAAATCGTATTTAACGTCCAATAATAAAATTAATTTGCAGAATCCCTTAAAATAAAACCAAGAAATCAACGACCAAATTTAGACAACAACCATTAAATGTTCCTATTGAAATTTGAAAAAAGATAACAATTTTTTTCTAAAAAAGAAGCTAATCAAATCCCGGTCTTTCTCTTTTTTATTTCTTTCGTCTTTTTTATTATTATTAAATCACAATAAAAAAAAACATTTGTAAAAAATAATTACCAACGTTTCGGCACTCTTACAGAATCATTATTAAGGCAAAAAATAAAATAAAATAAAAAATATTCGAGAAGTCAAGAACAGCAACGAAACTACGATGCTCTCTTCCTGATACCCGAGAATCAAATGGTCAAAATGAAAAAATATCACAAACAGACGTGGAACCAAAAAGTGGTTTTATTTTAAGGAATTCTGCACTATCTTTTTTTGTATTTTTCTATTTAAGATAATAAATGGGTTGCCAGTATTTATATTTTTTTATATTTTAAATCAAGGACATTTTATAAATGGAAAAAGCCAATATTTCAGATACAAATTGAAAAAATTTTTAATTATTTATTTATTACAAAAACTACCTGTGATAAACAAATGATTCTACAACAAAATAACTAAATTTTCAACCTAAAAAGATAAATGATCAAAAAAGTTTAATAGTTTATATTTAAACTAAAAAAGATGAAGTTTCATTTGAAAAAATGAACTTTAAACCCAGAAAAAAGTACACCTAAATTATTGAAGCCTCGAGCCAAAAGATGAACCTTTTGTACAAAAATTGAATTTTGAACCTGAAAATATAAATTTTCAGTAAAAAAAAAGTTTTCAAAGAGATAGTTAAATTTTCAGTCAAAGAGATGAATTTTCAACTAAAAATATGAATCTTTAACAAAAAAATTATTCCTTAACAAAGTTGTTGAACCAAAATTTATAAATAAAATATTTGAATTCTCACGCAAAGACGATTAGCTTTCAACCAAACAGTAGCATTTTTATTTAAAAAATTAAATTTCTGTTGAAAAAAATGAAAATTTGTAGATTTTTCCACCAAATAATTGCACTTTTCTACGAAGATATTTGAATTTTCAAACCCAAAAAACGAATTTTCAACGAAAAATAAGTTTTCAACCAAATTCTTTAATTTTCCACCAAATAGATGCATTTTTATCCAAGAAAGATGCATTTTCTACTAAAATCGATTCATTTTTAACCAAAAAGACAAAGTTTAAACAAATAAATAAATTTTTAACTTAAAAAAACGAACTTCCAACCAAAAAGGAACACTTTTTAACAACAATTTTCACTAAAACAGATGAATTTTTGGATCAAACAGGATAATTTTAACAAAATTATTAAATCGTCAACCAAACAGTTGCATTATTATCCCAAAAAGATACAATTTCTACTAAAATAGTAGATGATCTTTTAAATTAAAAAGATACATTTTCAACAACAATAAAAAGGAATTTTCAACCATGAAAAATTCCACTTGACTTTTCATCACTAAAAAATAAATTTTAATCAATACTTAAATTTGATACGAAAATAGTTGAATTTTCAACCCAAAAAGACGGATTAAAAAAAACAGTTGATTTTTCAACCAAAAATCATGACTTTTCAACAAAATTGTTGAAACTTAAAACAAATCATAACATTTATAAGTAGAAAAATCATCTTTAGAAGGAAGCAGCTGCAAAAAAAGATATACAGATACATGGCAAATAAGTTACTAACAAGAATATTATATGATGGTCAACGTAAAACTCCAGTTTAAAAATAAAAAAATATATATAAAAAGAATAAAACATTTGCAAATTAAAATTTGAAATTTTCAAATTTATTCTGCTTCACAGTTATTTAAACTTCTAGAAATTCCCTGACTTTTGCAAAGATTTTCTTTCTAAATATCTGATTTTTCCATGACCAATAAAATTCCCTAATTTTTTTTTAAATTGTTGCGTGTAAAGTTAAATTTAATTTAAATTTCCGTGCAGTTGCTACGAGATTTTTGTTTCATTAACGAATTTCAAAAAATTACGTAGATTATAAACAATATTGAATGGGATTATAAGA
Source organism: Druon quercuslanigerum (assembly GCA_010014905.2). Classification (NCBI taxonomy): domain Eukaryota; kingdom Metazoa; phylum Arthropoda; class Insecta; order Hymenoptera; family Cynipidae; genus Druon; species Druon quercuslanigerum. The sequence continues at coordinate 35,542 of JAAAKG020158439.1, read as the reverse complement.
AATTACACGCGATTACTCAGGGATAAAATTAAGTAACGTTAAAAGTTATTATTTTAAACTAAAAATGTAACTATTTAGTTAAAAAACTGATACTGTTGGTTGGAAATTTTTAATGTTTCACAGAAAATTCGTTTTTTTTTGCTTAAAAATTCGACAATTTGGTATCAAAGTCAACTTTTTTGTACGAAATTAAACTGCTTTGTAGAAAATTCGATTTTTTAAATTAGTCCTCCTAAATAAAAATTTAACTATACAATTTTTTGGTTAAAAATTAATCTTTTCAGTTTAATAAATCATCTATTTAAAAAAAATGTTTAGAAATGCAAAAAAAATAAACTAAAAAGTAATTAAATAAAATTTGGAAACTATTTGGTTACAAATGTACGTATTTTGTTGAAAATTCATCTGACTAGTGGAAAATTCAACTATTTGGTTTAAAATGTATAGTATGTATTTAGTAAAAACTTTATCTTTTCAGGAAGAAAATTAACCTGGTTAGTTAAAAATTCAACCATTAGGCAGAAAATATATCTATTTGGTTGAAAATTCGTCTTTCTTGTAGAACGTAAATTTTTTTGCTTTAGAATAAAACAAATAAACAAATAAAACAAAAAACTATAATAGTAGACCTTTCAGTTAAAAGGGATTAACTTTAAACCAAGAAAGCTAACTTTTCTACCAAAAATGAGTTTCCAATTGAACATGACGAATTTTCTATCCAAAAAGGCGAATATTCAAAAATCTATTTTTATAAAAATTTAACTACCTTATACAAAAACTTTTTTGTTAAACAATTATATTTTCGATTTCAAAATTTTACATTTTTGTAGATAAATCACATCTTAAAAATGCTTAAAACTTCTTTAAAATTGAAGAATTTTGTTGAAAATTCGCCGTTTTTGGTAAAAAATTAATCTTCTTGTCGGGACAATCTATCTTTTTGGTTAAAAATTTAACTATTTTGGTTGAAAATAATCTTTTTTTTTTACTGATATTTTAAATACTTGGTTAAAAGTTCAACTACTTCGTTAACATTTTTTTACGGAATGACTTCTGGTTGCAAATTTAACTTTTTTTAATGCGATTTTTTGGTATGAAAATTAATCTTTTAATCTGAAAATTTAAATATTTCATTTTTGGTTAAATATTGATACATTCTGAGTAAAAATTCAAATATTTGTTAGAAATATGATAATCTTGGCAATATAATTCATTTAGCAAATTGCTAAAAGCTGGGAGAGAAAGAACGTTTAATTTTTAAGACAAAAAATTAATTTATAACCAAGAAAATTTATTTTCTACCAAAAAATACGAATTTTCAACAAAATAAATACATTTTCAGCTAAATTGATGGAATATTTAACTTGATTAGTTAAATTTTCAGTTAAAAATATTAATTTGTAACAGAAGAATAATTTTTACCTTGACAGTAAAATTCGACAATCCAAAAAGATGAATTTTCAATAAAAATTATGAATCTTCAACCAAAGAATTGGATTGAAAAAAAAGAGTTTCACTGTAGTAGCATTTTCAAAGAAAAATGATTGAAATTCGAAATCAATAACAGTAAAATTAAACGAAAAAGGATTAATTTTTACAAAAATAAATACATTTTTAACTAAATTGCTGGAATATTTATTTTTTCAGTTAAAAGAAATAACTTCCACAAAAAAATCGTTTTTGACGCAAAAGATAAATTTTAAATACGAAAAAGTTAAATTATTAAGAAAAATGATGAAGCTTCCACCAAAAAATGGAATGACAAAAAAACAATTTGACTTTTAACCAAAAATGATTTAAATTTGAAATCAAAAAAGTAAAGTTCAACAAAAAATGACACATTTTTAACTAAGAAAGATTTTACACTTAATATAGAAAAGATGTCAATGAAACGTTGAAAAAAATGCATAACCAAGAAGATTAATTTTCTACCAAAAAAGACGAATTTTCAACAAAATAAATATATTTTCCACTACATTGATGGAATATTTAACTGGATTATTTAAATGTTTAGTTCAAAAATTAATTAAACAATTAATATTGATGTTAACAATTGATATTCTAACATTTCCAGGACTTTGAGGTATATAAAAATTATCTGACTATTCCAGGCTTTTCAGTTTTTACAAGTGAATAAATAACCTGAATAATAATCCCGAATTTTCGTTTTCGGACACAAAAAATCAGGACATGGCACAAAAAATCAGAAAATCAGGTCATCGATACAAAATCAGGACATGTCCTGATGAATCAGGACGTCTGATCACGCTAATCAATTTCAATAAGTATTATTTCTCGATATAGATGAAAAAAAATAGTACGTCATTGTTCTAATTCTCAATATTTTAATAAAAATGAGGTGAAAAGATATAGTACGTTTTCTGAATGAACTGAAAGTGTATTCTAGGCTCTTCAAAACATCTACAGAATAAATGGAACTGTTTTTTTTCTGCGTATAAAACCAATATGCCCGGCTGCCATACTGCAAGGTCCTGTAATAAGAAAATATGATCCAAATTATTTAAATATTAACAAAAAAGTAATACAAAACTGTTAAAAAATGATAAAAATAATCGAAAACTAACCTTATCAACTTGTCTCTTCCTGCAGTTTGGTTATTTAATTTAATAAAAGTATCCATTTTAAAGCAGAAAATTTGAGAATTTGGTATAAAAAACCTCAGAGAACATTAAACAATCTTTACAATTTGACGCAAAAAGAAAATAAACGTCAAAATGACAAAAATCAATTGCCCTCAACTGACAAATTTATCTCGAAAAATTTTGTCATGTCACTGAACATTATCAAAATACTTATATCGACATGCACTAGCCACTATTCTTCTCTTTTAAACAAAATAAGAAAAGGAGCAAAGTCTTCTTGTTTACGTGTATTTATTTGTTGTTAGAAGAGCGCCTCTAGTTTAAAATATGTATAATCGGAAAACCTTCGACAAACAGAAAATGGCGTATTCTGTTTTCATCCCATATGCCCGCGTGGAATTCTAACCTCAAAATAATGGTTTTCCTCTCTTTTGTCTAGCAATGATAACATATTTTGATGGTTAAAATAGATTTAATTCAGTGCAAAGTTTTTCATCCTTGCTCATTAGTTATTCATATAGCGATTGTGTTCATAAAGTCAAGTTTGAAGCGTTTGAAGTGAATTCAATTTCGTACGAATGAAATCTGAAACAGTGCAGAATCAAATGAACCATTTGAGTTTGGATGATTCGACCTCAGAATTAAATCAAAAAATAAATGATTCTATGGTAATCATGGATTCTAATGATAAGTCGGATTCATTGCACGAGAAAAAGGTTCGCAAATCCATTACTTTGAATCTTGAAGCCCAACCTCCCACACCGACTTCGAAATCTTTAAATCCTAATCAAACTCCTAAGGGAATTTTAAAAAAAACTGATAACAATGTTGCACATGAAACTGGGAGAGATTATTATCAAAAAGTTCAGGAAAAAAGTTTGACGGCTAAGCCGAGACCACATAATGTAAGTTTTTTTGGTTATGTTTCCATACCGTGGTATGAGAATATTTTTTATACTTTGTTTTGTTTATATTTTTCAGTTGGATGAACTTATAGATGTAGAAGGATTAGTTTCTAGTTCCAACAAGAATACTTTTACTTTAGAACAACTTAGTGATGACGACGAAATCTGGTTAATGGATATGCCAAAAAGGGTATGTGAGAAAAAAAATAAATAATTTTTACGCACTGTAAAAGGAAAAACACACATATATTTTCGAGAAAAATACCGGGAAATGACAGGTAATTTTTTTTTGACCGGGAATTTTATAAATGTTTAGAACAAAAATCTGTCCAATTTTGATTTCAACCGTTTTTAAATAATTAGTTGAACTCTTATCTTTCTGAATTATTTTATGTCATTCAGTTTATAATGTGTAATTCGAAAATCTTTTATTTCAAAAATTTTCTATTTTAGACTTTAATTTTTTAGCGTACAGTTTAATTTGAAGATTTTTAAAATGCAGTTTTAAAGACTAAAACAATTAAAAATTAGAAGTGTTTGAAATAGAAGATTTTCGACAAAAAACATTTGTAGTGGATCAACTTTAAATATAAATAAATAAATTGTTTAATTGAACTGTATTTTAAGATTTAAATAGTAAACAATAAACGACTTTACAAGATAATGCGGAATCAGTTTACAATATTAGAATGTGCAAATCTGAACGTTAAAAATTAAACTGTTTGAATTGCAAAGTCTTATTAGTAAAGTAATGTAAATACCCGAAAGAAACTTTATAAACTATTTTCAGTATTAAAATAACTTCATTTAAAATAAATAAGTAAAAAGTAAAGTAGTAAAATAAGTAAAGCGTAGGCTTTAGACCCACTAAACTTTGAACGTTACAATTTTAATTGTTACATTTAAAAAAAATTGAATTTGAAACTGAAATTGTAAAATTTTTATGTATAAATAACAGTTTAACACCTATTATTCTTTCAAAAAATTCGAGTAACGTAAAGCGATTTAGAAGCTTTCAAAAAATTGTAAAGTAATTTAAAATTTGAAATAATTTAAACAAAATGTTTACTAACAAAAAACAGCTATTTGTACTAAAATTGTGATTCCTACGACATCATTTAAAACGAAAAATATAGATTTTGAGCAAAAAATTTAGAAGCTTTTTAAGAATTTTAAAAGGATTTAGAAGAATAAATAACAGTTCATTGGAAAATTGAAAATGAGTTCCTACTTTGGTAAATTAATTTTATGAGAATACTTAAAAAGATTTAGAAAGATTGACAAAATGATGACAAATTATTATGGAAAATTTTTAGGAAATTTTTTTCGTAAATTTTATTTAAAAAAGTGAATCATTTAAAAGGATGTTTAGAAGTTCTGAAAAAAATGTTAAAAATACTTCAAAATTTGAAAAAATGTAAAACAAAATGTAGATGTTTCAAGTTTTTGAAATAAAATTTTGAAGCATTTCAAGGATTTTCAAACTTTTACAAATAAAAATAATTAAACTTAATGGTTCCATTTTTTTTAATCACATAAAATAATATAGCTTAAAAAATTTATGTCTAAAAATGCCTCATTGATGCATTTGTTTATTAAGGTTGTTAATAATATTAACAATGGTAATTTTAGGAAAAAATGTTTTCATCATTATATTGTTATTATCCAAATTTATTGCAATATAACTTAAAAATATGTAAAATGATTGAAAATCGTAGAAAACATTCTTTCAACGAATAATTTCCTTATAAATTTTTTTGTATTATATAATATTGGAACATCTTTAGCTAAGTTAATCCATGAAGCTCAGACGATTTCAAGTTATTCCCAGTTATTGACATTTTTCCTGCTTTAATGAAGCTTTTTCAAATTTTTGTTCAAATCGGACAATATTTGTGGGCGGTACGTTATTTTGAACCAAAAAAGTAATTTTCCCCCCACTTTGCGACAGTAAAAAAAATCTAATTAGCAAAACTGTTACTAAAATAATTGTTCTTTGTAAATTTTAAACTATTTTGTTGAAAATGCATACTTTGGGGTTCAAAATTCAACTGCTCTATATAAAATTCGTTGTTTTTTTTGGCTTGAAAATTCCATCATTTGGTTGCATTTTGTTCTTACCTGTAAAATATTTCTTGCTTGATAATTAAGCTGTTTTTTGTTGAATATTGAAACATTTTTTTGAAAATTCATATCTTGAAGTTCAAAATTCAAATGTTTTGTAGAAAACTCGACTTTTTACTAGAAATTTTAACAGTTTGATATAAATTTCCAATATTTAGATGACGTTTCAACTGTCTGGCAAAGAATGAACTATTTTGTTGAAAAATCATATTTTTGAGTTCAAAATTCAAGTGCGCTGTAGAAAATTCATCTTTTTGACTTGAAAATTCAACGATTTGATTGCATTTTTTTCTTGACTTTAAATTTGTGTTGTTTGTTGGAAATTCGTCTTTTTGATTTAAAATTCATATTTTTATTGTTAAAAATTTATTTAAAAAACTGTTCGGTCGAAAATAATTGGGTTTCGGTTGAGCAATCAACTATTTTGTTAAAAATTCGTCTTTTTTATTGTTGTTAAAACATAAAATATTAATTTTTTCACTTTGAAAATTATTCTTTTTTCCTTCGAAAATTTAACTGTTTTTTTATATCCGTCTTCTTCTTGGATAGAAAATCCGTCCTTTCGAATTGAAAAGTAATATTTTTTGGTTGAATGTTAATGTTTTTAAATTGATTAAAATTAATTTTATTAAAAAGCCGTCATTTTTGGTTAACAATTTGACTGCGGTGTAAAAAAATTCGTCTTTTTGATTTAAAAATTCAACTATTTTGGTACAAAAATCTACTGTTTTGTCGAAAATTCAAGTGCTATGTATAAAAAGCAAGTGTTTTGTAAAAAATTGGTGTTTTACGCTTAAAAACTCAAGGGACTGGTAAAAACGAATTTTTTTTTTAGAAATTTATACTTCGGGGTTAAAATTTCAAGTTTAAAAATTTAAACTATTTAGTTAAAAATTAAACTTTTTGGTAAAAAGAATTAAATGTTTTATTGAAAATTTACATTTTGGGGTTCAAAATTCCACTGTACTGTCAGTTAAAAATTCAATATTTAGGTTGAAAATTCAACTTTTTTGTGAAAAGTTTATTTCTTGCTGGAAAGTTCTTCTTGAAAATTCGTCTTTTTGGTTTGAAAATTCAACTATCTCTAATGAAAATACAATATATTTTAAACTCTTCAAAATATTTATAATTTTTTAAAATAAAATTTTCTATTGGACTAGTTTTGTTGAAAATTCGCCTGTATGGGTTGAAAACTGAACTATCTTTATTTTGATTTACACTCTAAAGGAATATGCCACCTACATTAATTTTATTAAAAAGAATTTATTTCCATATTTTCATTTAAAAAATCACCCTATTTTCTTAAAAAATCACATTATTTCACTTGTTTTGAGTAAATTTTCGGTTTAAGAGTCTGGAGTCCTTTTTTAAATCATATTTTATATTTATGTAAGCTATAATTTAACCTTTTTTTTAAAGTATTGTTTTCATAAAGTATTTTATTTTTGCAGATTAAACCAGCACTTCTCAGTGGGCAAGTTTTATCCTTGACCGACAAAACGAAGTTAAAAGTTGAAAAAGAGCGTTACACTGCAATTCATCGTGAGGTTAAAGGTGTTCTAACTTGTGTATTTAGCAGCAAAAAAGATTTATTATCCAACAAAATTGGTAATTAAATAGAAATTACGTCATATTAACTCATTTTCGATAAGAAACCTTAAAACAAAATAAAAAATCTTTCAATTTGCAATGATTTTTATTTGAAAATAATCATTAAATTTCACGATATCTTCTAGAACCAATTAAAAAATTATCTTTCCTGTTTCAGTGAATATTAAACCCATAGGGATGATTCATTTGAGGCAGAAACTCACCACGATTCCTAAAACGAAACCCGAATGTACGAAAAAGACCAAAATACCCCTGCCACAAAATATCAGACACAGAGATCCATTTCACGGTGTAGTGAAAATAGGAAATAATTACGCTGATGGCACGAATATTAAGATAAAAAGTGAACCAAGAACCGATAGATGATCAGAACGAATTCTGAGCTTTATTCACAATTCAGCTGAGATACTGTACAAAACTGGACAAGTTTCATATATTTTGTATTAAACTTTTCTTTGAAAATAATTCAAAGTCTTTCAAATAGTTATTAGATTTATATTTAAGTCATTAATAATTTAGTCGAACAAAAAAGTAAAATAACACTTATGTTCGAAGCTTTTTAAATAAAAGTTTATATGTTTAGATCGTGAAAAATTTATTTAGTGTTTTTAAGAGTTTAAGTGATTGGAAAAATACTTAAGAGCATGAGCATATATGCTCGAGAATATTCTCCGCCTTTATACGCTCTTCAGTTAAAACAATCAATTCAAAGAAATCAAGACAAAGAAAATTAATTTTCGACCAAAAATATGAATTTTAGACCAAATAGTGGAATTTTCAACCAAAAGGGTGCATTATATATATAAAAAAAAACGAGTTTTTAACTTTTTTAACCAAAGAAATGAATTCTTAACAAAAAATAAACTAGTTAAAATTTCCACAAAACATAACATTTTCGACGAAATAGACTGGCTATATTCCTATCAAAGGATAGAAAATTAAATTTTAAACAACAAAAAAACGAGCTTTCAGTAGAATTAATTAATTTTCGACTAAAAATATAAATTTTTAATGAAAAAATGGAATAGTTACAGCTTAAGTTAGAAAATTTAATTTTCAACTAAAAATAAACAAATTTTCAGCCGAAGAAATTAATTTTTAACCAAAAATATGAATTGTTGACCAAATAGAGGAATTTCGAATCAAAAAGATGAATTTGCTATGAAAAAAAGGAATTCTGAACTGTTTTTTTAACCAAACACATGAATTATTAACAAAAAATAGAAAAATAAAATTTTCAGTAAAAAAAAATCAATTTTAACAATAAAAATAAATGAATACTCAACGAAATAATTCCATTTTAAACCCAAAATATGAATTCTCTACCATAAAAGATAAGAATTTTGAACAAAATCGTTTTTTTATCTAACAAAAAAATTGCTATTTAACCAAAATTATAATAATTAAATTTTCCGTTAAAACAATCAATTTTCAAAATAAAAAAAGGAATTCTCAACGAAATAATTGAATTTTAAACCCAAAAGATGAATTTTCTATCCAAAATGATACAGTTTGAATATAATATATATAAATTTTAAACTAAAGAATATAAATTTTAAAAACAAAACTATAATAGTTCAATTTGCAGTTAGAAAAATAAATTTTACGCACAAAAAAACGAGTTTTCAGCCAAATTAATTAATTTTAAACTGTAAAGAAACGAATTTTCAGCCAAAGAAAATTAATTTTCAACCAAAAATATGAATTTTACACCAAATAGTGGAGTTTTTAACCAAAAAGATGAATGTTCTACCATAAACAGAATGCTTAGATTTTTAGTTAGTAAAACAAATTTTCAACAAAAAAAAAAGAAAAAAAATTTTCAACAAAATAGTTGTTTTTTTCCCCAAAAAAATGATTTTTTAACCATAAATGGAATTAACTTGTCATTTATAACAAATTTTCAAAATAAAAAAAGGATTTCTCAACAAAATAATTGAATTTTAAACACAAAAGATGAATTTTCTACAAAAAGAGACACAGTTTCAACCAAATATACAAATTTTTAACTAAGAAAGATCAATTTCCAAACCAAAGGTAGAATAGTTCAATTTGAAGTTTGAAAAGTAAATTTTGAACCAAAAAATAAGCTTTCAGTAAAATGAATAAATTTTTAACTAAAAATATACATTTTCCAGCAAAAATGGCAGTCACAGCTTTAGTTATAAAAATTAATTTCAACTAAAAAAAACGAATATTCAAAGAAATTTATTTTCAACCAAAAATATGAATTTTCTATTCAACAAAAAAATATATATATATATATATAAAATTTAATTTATATTATAAAATTTAAAAAAAAGACTAGAATCGTTCAGTTTACGGTTAAAAAAGTAAATATTCAACAACAAAAAACGAGTTTTCAGCCAAATTAATTAATTTTCAACTAAAAAAAAACAAACAAATTTTTCAGCCAAAGAAATTAATTATCAACCAAAAATATGAATTTTTGAACAAATAGTGGACTTTTCTATATTAAAACAACAAAATCAAACGAATACTTAACTAAATTTTTGTTTTTACGAGAAATATGAATTTTTTACCAAATAGTGGAACTTTCAACCAAAAAGATCAATTTTCAACTAATAACACAACTTTTCTACCAAAATAGACGAATTTTTAACAAAGTACATGAATTTGTATCCAAATATTTAAATTTTTAGAGGAATTAGTCACCAAGAAGCTGAAATATTCCCCCAAAAATTTAAATTTTCAATCAAATATACGAATTTTTCACCAAACATGTGAGAGCTAAATTTGCAAATAACACAATTAATTTTCATTTGGAAAATATAAATTTCCAAGCAAAAACGGGATAGTTACATCTTTAGTTTAAAAAAATGTAACCAAAAAATGAGTTTTTAAACAAATAGTACAATTTTCAACCCAAAATAATAGTTAAATTTTCTACAAAACAGATAATTTTTTAACGAAAAAACAAAAATTAATTTTCAACAAAATAAATGAATTTCCAACTAAAAAGAGAAATTTTGCACAAACAATAAAATAGTTAAATTTTCAGTAAGTTAAATAAATTTGTAAACAAAATAATAAAAACATTTTCAGTGAAAAAAAAATAATTCTAAAGAAGAAAGAAACTAATTTTCTACCAAAAAGATCAATTTTCAACCAATAAAATGAATTTTCTAGCAAAATAGATTAATTATTACAAAGTACATTAATTTTCAACTAAATATTTGAATTTTTAATGGAATTTTTAACCAGAAAGAGGAATTAGTCTTTAAGAAGCTTCAAAATTTTCCCAAAAACTCTAAATTTCAATAAAATTCAGGAATTTTAAACCAAACACTTGAATTTGAACTTAGGAAGATAAATTTTCAGCCAAGCATGTGCGGGTTAAATTTTCAGTTAAAAATAATAATTTTCAAGAAAATAATTAAATTTTTAACAAAAAACCATCAAAAAAACGTTTTGTGTATGAAAATGATGAATCATCAACCAAATAAATTAATTTTTAACACAGTAGTTCTACTTCTAAGTAGTTGAATTTTCAACTAAGAAGGATGAATTCTCAACGAAAAACGTGATATTTGATTTTCGAACCAAAAAGAATATTAATTTTATACCAAAAATAGTTGAATTCAACCGAAAAAGAGGAATTTGCAACAAAATAGTTTGAATTCTCAACTAGAAGTGTTTTATTTTCAGCCAAATAGTTGCGATTTTTAACCATAATAGTAAAATTAACTTCAATTTTAGTTTTTAGAAAATTCCCTAACTCTTTTCCGTGATATTCTGGAATTACCTGACCTGTAAAAACTCTCCAATTTAAAAAAATGATATGTTTATTTTACTCTAGAATGTTTTTTCAAAAATGTGTGTAGTAATTATGATTTTTTAAAGCAATAAGTGCATTAAATTCTCTTAAATACTCTATAAATGCGCTCTTCAAGCGTAAATGCTAAGCATATTCTTGAGAGCATTTGCTCCATACAAATTCATGGGCATTCAAGAACTCTAAATTTATTAGATTTTAATTAAGAACTAATTTATTAGTAACACAATACTAATCATTCTATTGCCTTTATAAATAGCATATGCAGGTAACATAATAGAAATATGAATTAAGAATAAATAATTCTCAATCTGCGAAATGCGCCATCGGATCCTCTTCACGGGCTCTTTTAATTTTATAGGCTTCGGTTTCTTCAGCTGTGGGTTCTTTAACTTCATACATGCTGTGATAAGCTCTCTTCCTGTCTCCCAATTTCAACAACAATTCAGCTTCCTTCAACCTTTGTTCCTCCTTCTTGAGAGCCTCCTGCAATTTATCAGTCTCTTTGCCCTTCTTTTTGTTCCTCAACTTCTCCTTGCGCCTCTTCTTTTTGTTCTTCTTCTTCTCCTTATTAATCTTCCTCTCAGTTTTCGTCCTCCTATCATCATCCGAAGAATCATCATCACTGCTGCTTGACGAGGAATCCTTTTCACTAGTTTTAGTTCCACTGACTTTATCCGCATCGCTCTCTTCCTTTTCTTCGTCTCTGGCCGCAATTTGGGAAACTTCTTTGTCTTCAACAGCACTCGCCATTTCAGCCGCTTGTTTTCCGGATTCTCCGGTGCAGTAAGAATTTTTAATGAAGGCGTGACAACATTTGTATCCCCACTGTCCCGCCTGCCAATAAGATCCCCAGACGGATCTGTGATTATTCGGGAAAACGTCCTCTTCGTATTTTGAACGAATGACGGGACGTTCTTGACCTCGAAGAATTTTTCCGTCTCGTGAATAAACGACGTATTCTTCCGTCTGGGCCAATAGGAGAGGAGCAGGTGGAACGTCGAGGTGTTCCTCGCCCCCGTAGGTTTTTATGATACTGTCCCTAGCGTTATTTTTTAGTGCAACTTTGTTTTTATCGTACTCCTTTTTCAAGAGTTCGAGTTTCGTGGGCTCTGCTAGGAGGTGGACATCCAAACCACGATGTGAAGCGTCCCAGGCAAATATCTGGGCATTTGCGTGTTCTTGAGTGTCCCCGGAAAAACGAGCAAAGTTTTCACCTTGGTAATCCACCCTAAAAAGAAGAAAAATTTTTTAATCCGTATGCTATTCGCTAATCGGGGTGGGTATGTTACTTTTTTTTGAGTAACTAGTTAGAGTTACTAAAGTAAATTCAAGTTCCTTAAAAATTTACTCTTTTCACTTCCTTAATTTTATAATTCAAAAACCAAAATAACTGAGATGATAATTCATAAAAACTTAATTTAAAAGTCATAGATATCAGTTAAAATAGGAATTTTCAGTCACATTTTTTAGCCAAACAGTTGTATTCTGAGAGTCCAACGACATTGAAGATCTGGAATTCTCCTCGAATTTTTTAAACCTTGAAAACCTGGAAATCTCATTGAATTTCTCGCGAGAACATTGAGTTTAAATTTCCAAAAGTTTGCAAAATAATTCTAAATATTTACAATCTTCTATAATTCTTAAAAGGATGTCGAACATTTCAAAAAGAGTTCACGGATTTCAAAGACTTGAGAAGGATTCAAGGATTTGAAAAAGACCTGTAGACAAGATTTCGCAAAGATTCAAAAATATTAACCAATTAAAAAGGTTTTAAAAGATTTCAAAATATTTAAAAAGGATTTTTAATATGCATTATAATGATTTTAAATTAATACAAAAGATTTTTAAAAAACTTCACAAATATTTCAACGAATTCATACAGATTTTAGAAGATTTCACGAATTTCCAAGATTTTAAAAAGGATATATCGCACCAGATTTAATAGATTTAAAACAATTTCAAAAGGTTTCAATAAATTTGAGATTTCAAAACATTTCAAACGAACCCAAAAGATTTCACAAGTATTTCAAAGATTTAAAAATATTTCAAGGATTTCAAAGATTTGACCAAAATTTTTTTTCTTTTTTGAAGAATTCACAAAGACTTCGAATGTTTTGATGATTTCAAATGAATACAAAAGGTTTAACAAATATTTCATTAACATTTCTTAAAGATTTCAAATTCGAAGATTTCAGATTTCAAAGATTTCAAAAAAATGTTAAAGATTTTTAATAATTTCAAAGATTTTCAAAAATAGTTCACACATTTCGCAAATATTTCAAAACATTTGACAAAGATTGTAATAATTTAGAGGACATTAAAGACTTTACCTAAATATTAAATAATTTAAAAAGATTTCATAAAAATTTCATAAAGATTTCAAATTTAAAGATTTTAAAAAGGGTACAGTTCACCAGAATTCAAATATTTTAAAACATTTCAAAGATTTTAAATGAATTCAGATTTTTTTAGAAGGTGTCAAATGGTTTCAAAGATTTATAAAGATTTCAAACATTTCACAAAGATTAAAAAATTTTCAGAAGATTTCAAGGATTTCAAAATATCTCAAAGAATATCAAAAGATTTTAAAGATTTCATCAAAATTTCATGAAGATGTGAAGAATACACGAATTTCATAGGTTTCAAAAGGGGTACAGTAGACCAGATTTCAAATATTTCAAAACATTTCAAAGTTTTTAAATACTTAAAATTTTGTTAGAATATTTCAAAGTATTTCAAAGATTTTACAAAGATTAAAAAAACTTCAAAAAGATTTTAAAACTTTCAGAAGATTTCAAGGATTAAAAAATTGTTTAAAATGGTATAGTAAATCAGATTAAAAAGATTTCACAACATTCAAAAATTTGTAATGATTTCAATTAAAAAATTTTAAAAGTCATTTTAAAACTTTTAGAATATTTCAAGAAATTTTACAAATATTTTAAATATTTTAATGATTTAAAACAAATACAAAAGATTTTTGTAAATATTTCGAAGAATCCATAAGGTTTACAAAGAAAAATTAAAGAAAAAATTTACAAATATTTATAATATTTCATAAAGATTTCAAAAAATTTCACAAAAATTTCAAAGAGTTTCAAGGATTTCAATGAATTCACAAAGAGTAATTTTTTTTTAAGTATTTCAAAGACTTTACAAAGATTTAAAAATATAACCAAAGATTTCACAAAGACGACTTATGTTCGCAAAAAATTAAGAATTTGTTTATTTATGATTCTGCTTTCTTTAGACATTTTTGGCGTCAGACAACCTGGCATTTTTAACCAAAAAATATTACGTTTTTTTTTTACTGTTAGAAATTAATTTAAATTTTTAAACAAAGAAGACAAACTTTCAACAAAAAAAACATAGCAGAACACCCTTCAAAAGTTTTTTTTACCAAAAGAGATCAATTTACCAAACAAAATCAACACTTCGAAAAATATTTGAATTTTAAACAAAAATGCTAATTATTTTCCAACCAACTAGTAAAATGTTCTAACAAAAATTGGAATTCAAAGTACAAAAAAAAAACAATTTTCTGGATAACAGTTGCATTTTAAAACCGCATATATGAATTTTTAATCCAATTCATGAATTTATACCCAATATAGATGAATTTTCAACCAAAAATATAATGGTTGACATTATTTCATCCAGAAAAGATTTTAATTTGAAATCAAACCCAGTTGAATTCAGCCAAAAAATAGTAGTAGAATTTAGAAACAAAAAAGAAGAAAAGGTATGAATTCAGATTCAGTGTCAAAAATATAAATCCACGTTATCATTTTCAATGCTCGATATTGAAGAATCAATCAGTGAATTTCTAAATTAAAAAAATTAAATTATTTTAAGCAATTGTAAGGTAGAAACATTAAAAGTTGAACAATTGCAGTTTTTTCTTGTAAACTGAACACTTCTTAAATTAAAAACTACAATAAATTATTTTGATTTTACATAGTTTTAAAATCCTTAAAATGCTTGCAAATTTTATTTCAAAATCTTGAAACACTTACATTTTGTTTTAAATTTTTTCAAATTTTAAATCATTTTTTTAAAGCTTCCACATTCATGTTTGATAATTTTGTAAACCTTTCTAAGTCTTTTTAGAAATTATCTCAAAATTAATTTTTCGAAATAAAAAACCATTTTCCATTTTGATAGGAAATGTTTTTTAATCTTCCGAACCCCTGTTAAAATGCTTAAAAAGCTTCTAAATTTGTTGTTCGAAATCTGCCAAAATGTATATTTTGTTTTAAATTTCACCGTGGACTATTTGCACCGAAATTTTGGTATGAATAGCCAAATTTTTTTCGATAAACATAGACACTTCGAATAAATTATTTAAAATGATTTACATTTTTTAATTAATTTTCAATTTTTTCATAATTTCTAAATATATCTTTCATTTACTATAATTTTGTCTATCAATAATAGGTGTTAAATTGTTATTTATACATCAAAATTCAACAATTTGACTAAAAATTAGATTTTTTGAAATAAAAGAATTAAAATTGTAATGTTCGAACTTTAGTCTTTTTAAATTTATAATTACTGATTTCAAATGAACAACCCGATATTTTTAAGTATTAAATGAGTGTTCTTTTTCTTAATTAAAAAATTTCAAGGTGCATTGTTTGAAAGTGGAATATTTTCAGGATTGTATTAAGTTTCTCAATAATTAACACGTATAAAATGAAACGTACTAATACTTTCCAATTGAATAATTTCAAATTTAATGAATTTAAACTGCAAAATTAACATTTATAAATTATAGAGTTGAAAGATTTAGATTAAGTTCCAAAAATATAAATCAAAGTTAAAATTTGCAATACTCTAAATTAAAGAATCAATCAATGAACTTTAAAAATATTCAAAATTATATTATTAAGTTATTTTAGACTACAAACCTTAATTTTTTTTTAAATTTTTAACTTAAAAGTTCTTAAATTAAAATTTAAATTATTTTCATTTAAAATAGTTTAAGCAACATTGAAAAGCTTTAAAATTTAATTTCAAAATCGTGAGAAATCTAGAAATTGTTTGACATTTTATTCAAATTTAAAATTATTTTTGAAATTTTTTGAGAAATTCTAAATAACTTTCAAAACTAATTGAATTTGTCCTACAACTTTTAGAAGATCCTGCTAATTTAAAAAAATTTCTTTAAAATTTAGATTTATAAATAATAATTGAACACTTATTACTTATAGAAAAAATTTAATTAATTTTAAGAGATACTTAGAAGTTGTTAAGATATTCAAAATTAATTTAAAACTTGAAATGATTTCAAGTAATTTAAGAGAAGTTTGTGTACTGATGAAATTCGGCTATTCGTACCGAAATTTCGGTTCAAATATCAATTTAAAACAAAATATAGATTTTTTCATATTTCAAACAAAAAATTTATAAGCTTTTTAAAAACTGCGAAAGGCTCCAAACGAATAATAACATTTTCTTCAAATTCTTAGAAAATTGAAAATGACTTTTCCTTTTGAAAAATTATTTTAACAGAATATTTAAAACGATTTTAGGAGATTTGAAAAATTGTCAAAAAAGACCATGGCAGATTTTAATAATTTTTTTTTTAAATTTTCAGGATTTTCCAAAAATTGCAGCAAGAATGCTATTAATTTTAAAATATTTTTGGAAGTTCTGAAAAAAATTACACACACTCCAATTTTTTCTACAAATAATAAGTGTTAAATTATGATATATAGATAAAAAATAACAATGTCGTTTACAAATTAAACATTTTTCAAACAGAAAAAAAAATTGTAACGCTAAAATTTTAAAAGCTTTTTGAAATGTTAACAATTCAAAGCTTTCTATGTCAAATCATTAAGTTTCAAATTGTTTACATTTAAATATTTGGCTTCAATTTACTCGTCTTAAATTGACAGTCAAATATTGCAAATATTTAAATAATTATATTTTTTTATAATTAAAAATTTTTTAATTAAATGGATTAAAAATTTAATAATTTACACTGAAACAATATTTTTCATTCAATAACAACTTTTAATTATTAATATATTATTATTAAATTATTTTTCAGTTGAAAATAGTTTATAAAGTTTCAATCGCACCTTTACATTTTTTAATGACTAAGACTTTCGAATGAAACATTTACAGTTCATTTTCTTATACGTAAAGTACAGAACCAATTTAGAAATTTACAGTTTACAAAATAAAAATGTTTTTGATCAAAACATTTCAACTTCAGACACTTTTAATTTTTATTTAAGTCTTCAATGCTGCGCTTTAAATTAAAAATATATGCCTAAAAGTAAAAATCTAAAATAAAGAATTTTTCTTGCAGAAGATTTTTATATTAAGCTTTTTACACTAAATGATATCACAATTGAAGAAGATATCAAGTCAACTAATTATTTTAAAAAACTGTTGAAATCGAACTTACGCATATTAACCTTCCGAAAATTTGTAAAATTCTTTAATTATAAATTTATTATTTTGAAGTTATTTTAAAATTGAAAATAGTTCATAAAGTTTCAATCGGGCGTTTACATTTAATTAAATAATAAGAGTTTCCATTTAAAACAGTTTAACGTTAAAATTTTAAAATTGTGAACTGATTACAAATCATCTTCTAAACGCATTCGAAGTTGAATGGTACCATAATTAAAAAAGATAAAAATCTAAACTAATTATTTAAAAAACAGTTGAATTCCAAGTTTGACTGATTTTCTTTCTAAACAATTGTAAAATTCCAGGTCAAAAAATAAATTCACTGTCCAGCGACGACCCTGCTAAAAAAGGAAGAAATGTATAAACTTACTCTCGGTCGGTTCCAGCGTAGGGATTATCTCTCATAGATCTGGTTTTGGGATCATAGTAAGCCGAATTGGGGTCCAGATTACGGAGATATTTTGCCGTATCTTCTCGTATCCTCAAGTTCCTCACAGTAATTCTTTGTTTCGAGTCGACCTTGGTACCGGGCATGTCGACTTCATCGACGTATTTGTCCTCGTCTTTGTCCGAATCCTGTTCACTGACTTCTCCCTCGTTCAACTTCTTCGCTCTCATTTCCTTTTTCGCCTCCTCGACTTTGTGATACTCCTCGACGATCTCTCGGTGCTCCGCGGGATCATATCCAGCCCATCTGTCCCGTTTCGCGTCATAATCGAGGTCAAGATTGGGCTGTTTTACATCATCAGGGGCAATATTAGTTTGCGAGTATTTCGCGAGAACCTTCCTCTGTTTCTCAAAGCAATCCTTGCGTTTGTGACCCATCGCACCACAATTTTCACAAGCACCTTTGCGAAATCGGGTTGCTCGAGTTGACTGGGTCCCTCGGATGTACCACTCGTCGATGCGACTAAATTCTTTCTGCTTTTCTGGCTGGGGTCTCTGATGCTTTAATGTCGGGCCCTGTTGTGCAAAATAATTCGGATTTAGGTCACGATTTTTTTATCGGAAATCCAACTGCAGTAGATAATAAACAAAAATCAGTTCTTTCAAAGTTGAAAAAATAAAACTGATCGTCAAACCCCGGGGTTTTTTTTAACTTCTGGCCAGTTTTTCATTTTTCCTTAACTATAATACTTCAATCTTGTAAAATTATTAACATAAAATCTTTTATAGACAGAATAAAACAATTTTAGATTAAATTTTTTTATTTATTTGCTGATTCCAACCCCAAAAATATTTAATTTCTACCATGAAAAATTAATTTTTAATCCGAACATACGAATTTTTAACAAAACAGTTCAATTGTCGATTTTAAAAACTGCCGTTTTAACAAAATAGATCAATTTTTTACAAAATAGTAAAATTTTCAAAACCAAAGAATCAAAATTAAAAAAAAATTTAAACATTAACCACAAACAGTTGCATTTCTGACTAAATAATTTACTTTTATGAATATGGTTAAATTAAAAAAAAAAGTTTCTAACAAAATACTTGAATTTTCAGCGAAACAGTTGAATTTTAAACCAAACAGTCCAATTTTGAAACAGAAAATATTAAGATTTAACCAATAACAGTTAAATTTTCAATTTTAAAAACTGACCTTTTAACAAAAGTTAAATTTTCAACTAAATAGTTAAACTTGAACAAAATTGTTGAATCTCTAAATTGCAAATGAATCTTCATTTAAATAATAGTGTTAAAAAAAGATTAAACATCAACAGAAAACAATTGCATTTTTAACTAAATAATTGACTTTTTTAGTTGACGGTTGAATTTTAAACAACAAAAACAGATGAATTTTCTGTCAAAAAAGATGATTTTCTAACCAAACAGTTCAATTTTTAAACAGAAAAGATTAAAAATTAACAAATGACAGTTAAAGTTTTTAACCAAACAGTTCATTTTTCTATTTTAAGAACTGATTTTTAACAAAATAGTAGAATTTTACACAAAATAGCAGAATTTAACACAAAAGTGTTGAATTTCCAACTCGCAAATGAATTTTCAATCAACTAATCAAATTAAAAAGAATAATTGTTTAAAGTTAAATACTTAAATTTTTAACCAAATACCTGAATTTTTACCTGCAAAGATGAATTTTCAACCAAATAGTCCCATTTTCAAATAGAAAAGATAAATATTTAACAAATAACAGTTAAATTATCAACCAAACAGTTGAAATTTCAACAAAAAAATTATTTTTAATCAAGCAATTGCAATTGAAACCAAACATTTGAACCTTAAAGCAAAATATATCAATTTTCCACAAAATAGTTCGTCTTTTAACAAAATGATTGAATTTTCGATCAAATAGTTGTATTTTTTTAAATAAAAAAATTATTTTCAATCAAAAAAGTTTAATTTCCTACACAAGGGTTGAATTTTTAACAAATTAATTATATTTTTAACAGAATATTTGAATTTCTTGATACCTACAAAGATGAACTTTCGACTAAATAGTCCCATTTTCAAGTATAAAAGATTAAAAATTTAACCATTAACAGTTTTTTTCCAACAAAAACAGTTGTATTTTCAACCAAACAGTTGAATTTTTAACGGCAAGAAAATAAATTTTTAATCAAACAGTTTCATTTTAAACCAAACAGTTGAACAGGAAAGAAAAAATGATGAAATTTCCACAAAATAGTAGAACTTTTAAACGAATGGTTGAATTTTCAATCAAATGCTTACATTTTTTACAATAAAAAAACATTTTAAACAAAGTAGTTAAATTTGCAAGTCAAAAAAACTAATTTTTTATAATACATTTGAATTTTCCACAAAAAAATAATACATTTTTAGTAAATATGTAACAGTTGATATTAAAAAAAAATGTTAACCTAATAGTTAAATTTCCTACAAAGGGAGTGGATTTTCAACGAAATAATTATATGTTTAACACAATAGTTGAAGTTTCAACCAAATAGTTGAATTTTCATACCTGAAAGACGAATTCACAAACAATTAACAAATTAAAAATCAAAGACAATTTTTAATCAAGAAGATTAATTTTCAAGCAAAGACATGAATTTTCAACTAATAATATAATTAAATTTCCAAGCAAAAGGACGAACTTTCAAAAAAAAATATTTTCAGTGGAGAAAAAAATTCAATTTGCAACAAAATTGTTTAACTTTGATCCAAGGTGATAAATTTTCAAATAAAGAGATGCATCTTCAACTAGAAAAGTTAAATTTTCAGATAAAAAAGAATTTTCAACCAAATTGATGAATTTTTAAATAAAATGATGAATGTTCAACAAAACAATAATTTTTTAACAAAATGGTTCAACTTTCAATTAAGCGGATCAATTTTCAACAAAAAAGCTTAATTTGTAACAAATAATGTAAAAATAGATATCGCAAACGAAGAGGATTTTGATTTCAGATAACAAATAGTTGAATTCAACCAAAGAGTTAAATTTCAGTTAAATTTTTTACCATAACAGTCAGGTTTTGACCCAACGAGGCAAATTTTCAACAACAAAAATACGAATTTGCAATTAAAAAAGAACAATCTCCAACAAAATAGTCAAAATTCAACTAAAGAAATGAATTTTCAACCAAAAAATATTATTTTTTAACGTCTAATGTAATAATGGATATTCCAAACAAAAAAGATTTTGATTTTTATATCAAAGACATTTCAATTCAAACAAATAGTTGCATTTTTAGCTAAAAAGGAATTAATTACTACAGTTTCCACAGTTGAATTTTCTAAACTAAAATAAGCGTCTTAAACAAATCGATGAGTTGTCTACCATAACAGTTAGATTTTCATCCCAAAAAGACGAATTTTAATTGAAGCTGTAACTTTTTGAATCAAATAATAAAATTGTCAACTAAAAATATAACAGGTCTCACAGTCCATATGGAATAAAATAACGGGACCAAAGAGTACTTTTTGTTACGCACAAAGGGTAACAAATTCAAAAGAATTGAAATTAATTGAATGCTTTATTAATTAAAGAAATTCCACTACTTTCCGTAATACTAGAAGGCATTAAGAAGACTTTAAGGTAAACGAAAAGAATTCGATAATATTAATAAAAATTCAAGGTGAATTAAAAGCAATCTAAAAATATTAAAAAACTTAATTGGATTCAGTCAATTTAAAATCAACTTTGAGAAATTCAAGGGAATTCAAAAGACTTTGATGAAGTTCATAAGAATTCAAGGTGAGCTTAAAAGAGTTTAGAATTAATTAAATAAAAACTTTTAAAAATAATAAATATCCATTAAATTAAATAGAATTGAGTAAATTTAGAACAATTTTAATCAATTCAAAAAATTCAAGAGAATTCCAAAGGATTCAGCGTAAATTTAAAAGAATTGAGGGTCAATTCCAAAAAAATAATTTCAAACCTCTTAAATCGTACTAATTTACAAAAAAAAAAAAAGAATTGATTTGAGTAAAATTTGAGTGAATGTAGAGAAATTTAATGGTAACAACATTTTTCAATGCAATTCATAAAAAAACCAGGCTGAATTTAAAAAGAAATCAAGTGAATTCAAAAATAAAAAAATTGAATTAAGTGAGTTTGAAATGAGTTAAGAAAAATTGAAGAGAATTCAAAAGCGATTTCTAAAGGCTTCAAGATGATTAAAAGAAACCTTTTTTTATAAATCTATTAGATTGAGTAGAAATGAGTGAATGTAAAAAATTCAAAAGAATTCAAGACAAATGAATACGAACTCAGGGCGAATTTCAAATAAATTGCAAAAAATATTTGGAAATTTCTTTAAATCTTTGAAACTTTGGAAATAATTTTTAAAATCCTTTAAAATAATTAAAACCTTTGAGATTGTTTAAACCTCTTGAAAAAAGCTTGGAATCTTTTAAAATGTCCTAAAATATTTTTCAGTGTTTGAAATCCCTTCAAACTATTGAAATAAATTTTTTTTTCATCAAGAAATTTTTATAAGTGTCCTAAAATATTTCAAATCATTTAAAATCCCATGCAATTTTTTTAATCTCTTGAAAATGCCAAGGAATTTTAAGAAACACCTTAAAATATTCAAAGTCCTTTATTCATTTTATCAATTGAATTAAAAAATTACAAAGAATTCCAAAATCTTTTAAAGAATTCAGGATAAATTAATAAGAAATCAGGATGAATTCTAAAAATTAATTTTTAAACTTTTCAAATCTTTGAAATCCTACCAAATACATCACTTTTCATACATAGATTTTTTTGAATATCATAAAAATATGATAAAATCCTGTGAAATTCTATTATATTGCCTGAAATCCTGAAAATCTACTAAAATAAAGTGAAATCTTTTAAAATTGGTTAAAATCTTATAGGTCTTGTAAAATCGTTCCATATCTTCCGAAATTCTAGAAAATGCATTATCCTCAAATATTTAAATGCTTTGAAATCCCTTAAAATTAATGAAATTAATGATTAATTCCTTGGAATCTTTAAATTCCCTAAAAAATTCAAATTAACAATTATTTAAAAAATACCTTAGAAGTTCTAAAAATGCCCTTAAATCTGAAAAATCCCTGCAAATTATTGAAATTAATTAAAAACGTTTCGGAATTTTTCAAGATAATCTAAAACATTTCAAAAAAATTTAAGACAATTCGTAAATACGTATAGGCCTGAACTGAACCATGAGTTTATTTATTGAAAGAAAATTGAGTAGAAAGTGATTTGAGAAAAAAAGGGACTCATAGTGACTGTATAGAAGCCGTGATTATTTTTTAAATTTATTTCTTAAAGAAATTCTCATTTTTGCTATTTTTTCTTAAAATCCCTGACTCTTAGAAGCCTTGACAAAATTACCAAATTTTTCAAAAGCTCCATAATGGGTTGCAAATAGGATACCTTATTGACTAAAATTTGCAAAAGGGTACTTTAGGACCTAATATAATCGTCAGGGAAAACCTCTGACTTTCCCAGAATTCCCGGTTTTCTCTGACCAACCTGGTCACCCTGAAAATCGTATTTTTCTTACCGATGCCCCAAAATACCATGGAGTTGTACTGATGTACTGCGGAATGTGAGGGTTTATGTCCTTTCCCTCTTCGTCGACGGCAGCTGGAGCAGTTCCAGCTTTCCTCGCTTCCTCCAACTCCTTCGCCTTTCTCCAATCTTCTCTGCTTTTCTTTTTAGGTTCATCTTCAAACAGGCTCTTGTTCTTTAAAATTTGGGACACCGGCACATTCGCCACCGGATTAGACATCCTGGGAAAAAATCTTTGTTTAGTTATAAAGTGCGAAATAAATTAACCAGGACAGCTGTTTTAATCGAAGAACAAAAATACCAGCCATTTCCAGTTTCGCAAAAAATTTTCACGGTCAATAATATTTAAAAATTTGAACTCTTAAGCTCAACATTTTACCATTTGAAGTGGTAAATAATAAACTAAAAATTAAAGCACTCAAAGCGGAAATCTTGAATGTTAAACTCTGAAAATTGAGGTTTAAAAGTTTTCTTATTCAAAAATGTTGTATTCAAATGCTTAATAAAGATAACAACGTATAAAAGGGAAGGTACTTATACTTTTCAATTGAACTACTTTTCATAAAATGCAGAGAAACTGCAAAATTCATAATTTTTAACTTTTATGAATCATGTAGAGTTCAGATTCAGATTCAATTCCAACAATATAAATGTACATTATGATTTTTAATGCTCTAAATTTTAAAAAAACCAATCAATGAACTTTAAAATGGTGAAAAATGTATTATTTTAAGCGATTTTAAGCTAGAAACATTAAAAATTGAAAAATTATACTTTTTTAACTGAACTTTTTAAGTATTCTCTTAAAATAATTTTTCAAACTGAAAAACCTTTTACAATAATTAAAAAGCTTCTAAATTTTTGGTTAGAAATCTATAAAAATCTAAGTACCTGAAGTTCTGAACGTTCAAATGAACGAAAATTTTTTTTGATGGCTTTGTAAACTAGAAATAGCGTTAAAATACAGATGAAATTTTTTATTGCACAAACAGATTACAAAATAAACTTTGAATGCAATATTTTAATTGTAGTTAGAACAATTTTTTGTTATAAAATAAAAATAGGAAAAAAAATTTCGTTTATTTAACGTTCTAAACTTCAGGTGCATCAAAAATCTACATTTGGTCTTAAATTAGGCACCGACATTTCAGTACAAATAGCCGAATTTTATCAGCACAAACACTTCGTTTAAATTATTTGAAATCATTTTTAATGTTTTAAATTAATTTTGAATCTTTTCAAAACTTCTAAATATTTCTTAAAACTATTTCAATTTTGTGTACAAATAATAAATGTTATTTATATATCAAATTCAAAAATCTTACTTACAAATAAATTTTTCTTCAAAAAGAACAATTAAAACTGTCACATTCAGAGTCAAAAAATTTTTAACGATTCAAGGCTTCCTATTTCAAACAATTTTTTAAATTATTTTTTAATTTTAAATATTTGTTTTTAATTTACTTGTCATAAACAAACAGGCAAATATTTCTGAATATTAAATAATTATCCTTTGTCTTAATTAAAAAATGTAAACTTGAATGGGGTAAACATTTATTATTTTAGACTGAAACAATATTTTAAATTTAATGAAACCCTTTGATTACGAATATATAATTATGAAGTTATTTTTAAGTTGAAAATAGTTTATAAGATTTAAATAGGTCGCTTACATTTTTACAATGACTAAGACTTTCGAATTGAAACAGTTTAATTTTTAACGTTAAAATATGGAAACTCTTAAATTTTGATCACTTTTAGAATCACTTTGTCAAATTAATTATTTCATTATTCAATTACTTTTTAATACTAAAATAGCGTATTTGGGACCACATTTAAAAAAATTTTTAATAAAAATGTACGCTTAAAAAAATTTTTAACGTAAAAGATTTTTGAATTGCGTATTGAGAACTGAATGATATTATTATAATTGAAGGTTTACGCTAAAAACATAAGACCAGGCCTCGGACTCACTTCAGATATAAAAAATAATGTAAATACTGTCACAAATTTTAAAAAAATAGTGTCATACAATTTTTCAAGCATTCAGCATAAATTTCAATATTTATTAAAAATATTATTCTTTAGTTTATAAATGTCCATTCTTCTCCGTTGAAAAGTATACTACTAAATTTATCGTTAAGAATTTATCTTTCTGATTTAAAAGTTTTATTATGTGGTTCAAAATGGAATTAATTTCTTAAAAATTCAACAATTTTGTGAAAAAGTCATACTTTTTGGTTGAAAATTCAACCGTGCTGCAAAAAATCGTCTTTTTCGTTTGAAAATTCAATAATTTGATTGAAATTTGGTTTCTTTTTTCAATAACAAATTTTTTAAATTAAAAACTCATCATTTTGATTTGAACATGTATTTGTTTTTGCATAAATGTCAACTTTTTTAGTTAAAAATGCAACTGTATGGTTAAAAATGATTCTGCTTTGCGTGAAAACTAATTCTTTTTGTTAAAAACTCACATTTTCGGTATAAAAAAATACAAATTTTGGTAAAAAATTAGGTATTTGGTTGAAAATTGATGTATTTTGTTAGAAATTTGTATTTTGGCTGTAAAATAAATTTTTGTTGGTTAAAAATGCACCTTTTTAGTTGAAAATGAATCGGTTTTAATTAAGGATTCAAATATTTTTATGAGAATTCGCCTATGTTAGTCAAATCCAAGTAGTGAAAAAAATTTAATCTTTTTTTTTTGTTTGAAATATGAAATATTACTTTTTTCCTGGAAATTATTATTTTTGTATTAAAAATTTAACTCCTTGCTTGAAAGTTAAAAGTAATTAAATAAAGTTTCATTTTTTCGTGAATTTTTTTTTTAACAGAATATTTAGTTGAAAATTCAACTGATTGGTTGTAAATTAATGTTTTTGTAAATAATTCATATTCTTAGGTTGAAAATTTAGCTGATTATACAAAATATCGTCATTTCGGCTTGAAAATCCCACAATTTGGTCTAAAATTTAACTATTTGGTCAAAATTAAAGTGCGTTGTAGAACATTCTTTTTTAATGAAAATATTTATACTATTAATTCAATCATTTTTAGAAAGTAAAAAAATATAAACTAAAAATTAGTCAAATAAAATATGGAATAACATAACATGTAATTTATTTATTTAAACAAATCTTAAATTTCATTTAAATTATAACTTATATGAAATTAAAATTTTTGTTTGAAAATCCAATTATTTGATATAAAATTAAAATTTAAATCATTTAAAGTGTTTTCTATTGAATTTAATAGTGTATCTACATGAATTTTATGCAAAAGAATTTTTAAACATAAAATCCGTCTTTGACACCGCCAGGCCTTAAAAAAGGAATCCTGACACCACTGGATATGGTGGTGATTAATTTTCACGCTAAAAAGACCAATATTATCAAACGAAAAGAATGATTTTTTAAACAAAATTGTTAAATTTCAACAAAATGTTAAAATTTTTAAATAAAAAAATGAATTTTATACCAAGAAGATACATTTTCTACAAAAAATACAAATTTTAATTAAAACAGATGAATTTTCTAATCAAATTAGTTAATTTTTTGGCTAGAAAATAAATTTTCATCGAAAAAATGTAAGCATAATTTTCACTTAAAAAATCAATTTTCAAACAAAGAGATGAATTTCAGACTAAAATTATGAATTTTCAATAAAAAACCAGAATTTTCAACAAAAAATATAACAGTTAAGATTTCAATATTTGCTTCTTATGTAAAAAACATAAGTTTTCAATAAATGTGTTGAAGTTTTAAACAAGAGAAAAAATGTTTAAATTTCAACAAAACAATAGATGATTTTTCTCTCAATATAGATGAATTTCTAACAAAATACTTAAATTTTCAGCAAAATAAATGAATTTTTAACCTAACGCCTGAATTTTCTACCTACAAAGATTCAGTTTCAACCAAATAGTCCAATTTTCAAACAGAAAAGATTAATATTTAATTAGTAACCGTTAACTTTGCAACCAAACCGTTGAATTTTCAGAAGCAACGAAAGTAGTAGTTAATCAA
Source organism: Druon quercuslanigerum (assembly GCA_010014905.2). Taxonomy (NCBI): domain Eukaryota; kingdom Metazoa; phylum Arthropoda; class Insecta; order Hymenoptera; family Cynipidae; genus Druon; species Druon quercuslanigerum. The sequence goes on along the minus strand of JAAAKG020158439.1, from coordinate 8,069 downwards.
ACATTTACATTCATAACCAAATAGTTGAACCTTGAACCAGAAATAATGAATTTTTCACAAAATAGTTGAACGCTTAACCAAATGGTTGAATTGTTTAACAGAAAAATTAATTCTCAGCAAAAATTGTAATAGTTGATATCAAAAAAAAAAAAAAATAACAAGAAAGTTAAAGTTCCTACAAGGGGTTACATTCTCAACAAAATAACTATATTTTAGACAGATTAGTTGCATTTTAAACCAAATAGTTATATTTTCACACTAAGAGTTAAATTTTAAAAAAATGTGATGGTAGATATTTTAAACAAAAAAGGTGAAATTTCTACAAAAAATGACGAAATGTAAAACCAAATTACAAATTTTCATTTAAGAAGATTCATGTTTAACCAAAGAGATCAATTTTCAACTAAAATAATAATGACAGTCCTGTAAAAAACATAGTAAGGAACTCAGAACCTTGAGAACTCAACAAACTAATCAATATGTAAAAAATAAGAAATCATATATTCAAAGAACTAGACGCTTAAGTTTAAGAGGTTAAAAGCAGAACAGAAGGTTTGTTTTGAATCTTTTCCTAAAATCAAATAATATATAAACATAAAGAAACAATAAACCATATAAATAACCTAATGCGACACATAAATAATTTTGAGGTTAGAAAAAAAATACGGATTATCGCCTCATACTGCCTAAAATAGATTTATTTAATAGTTTTATTAATTTTAAACATGCATTTAAAGTTTCTAATAATACATATTATATTACTTACTTGCTATATGGAACAAATTGTCACTTTTTCAAGAACGATGTTATTGTTATTCTTCATTTAGTATGACATTTGCCTCCATGACGTCATGACCCACTTTCTTACCAACTGATCTCTATATGCATTTACCAGTGAATCAAAATTTTTTACTTCCGCTAGATGGTACTAGATGACATAGTCAATTGACGCGAAAATTCAAATTGAATAAAAGAAAAATGCATACCGCATACAAATTAATAATATTTTTTACTTTAATTATGATAAAAGTGAAAGTGTATTCTCGCGTTAAAAATTCAAATGTTTTGTACAAAACTGGTATTTTTGGCTTTAATCCAACGGTTTGCAATTTGAAATTAAAATCGTTCTTCTTAGAAATATCAACTATTACATTTTTTGTTAAAAATTCATCTTTTTGGTTTTACAAGACAAATGCTTGTTTAAAAATTGAATTACTTTATTAAATAATTAATTCTATTATTGTTAAAATTGCGCTTTTTTCATGTATATTAATTAACTGAAACTAAATCTTGAATTAACTAAATTTTCAACTCTTGAAGTTGAAAATTAAAATGCTTGGTTAATAATTGGACTGTTTTTTTTAATTTAAAAAATTTAATTGATTTTTGGTTGATAATTAAACTAATTTACGACAAATTCATTTTTTCGTTATTAAAAATTAAACAATTTTGTTCAACATTGGCTTTTTTCCTTGAAAATTAATTAACTAAAAATTTATCTATCTCATTGTTGATAAAAAATTAATCTTTTTCAGTTTAAAATTAAACTGCTTGGTTCAAAATTAACCAGCTTTATTAAAAATTCCTGTTTAGCTGTTAAAAAATAAACTTTATTGTTAAAAAAAATTTCTCTTGAAAATTGATTGAATGGACATTAATATCCTATTGTTGTTTAAAACTTCATATTTTTTAGATGAAAATTTTAGAGTTTAGTTTTGAAAATTAGCCTACTTTATTAATCATTCATTTTTGTTTTTGTTGAAAATTGAATTATTTTGTTCGAAACTCACTTTTTTCATTGAAAATTAATTAATTAAAAACTTAACGATCTCATTATTGATTACAAGTTTACCTTTTTTTGGTGGAAAATTGAACTGCATTGCTGAAGATTCAAATACTTATATAAAAATTAATTTTGTTGTTAAAAGGTAAATTACTTTTGTTCTAAATCACTTTTTTAAAAATTAATTAACTAAAAATTTAACTGTCCCACTGTTGCTTGAAACTTCATCTTTTTTAGATAAAAATTGTAGGGTTTAGTTTTGAAAATTAAACTACTTTATTCATCGTTCAATTTTACGTTTGTTGAAAATTGAATTATTTTGTTCGAAACTCACTTTTTTCATTGAAAATTAATTAATTAAAAACTTAAAGATTTCATTGTTGATTACAAGTTTACCTTTTTAAGTGGAAAATTGAACTGCATTGCTGAAAATTAAAATACTTAAATAAAAATTAATTTCGTTGTTAAAAAGTAAATTATTTTTGTTCTAAATCAGTTTTTTGAAAATTATTTAACTAAAAATTTAACTATCCCATGGTTGCTTGAAACTTCATCTTTTTTAGATAAAAATTGTAGGGTTTAGTTTTGAAAATTAAACTACTTTATTCATCGTTCAATTTTACGTTTGTTGAAAATTGAATTATTTTGTTCGAAACTCACTTTTTTCATTGAAAATTAATTAATTAAAAACTTAAAGATTTCATTGTTGATTACAAGTTTACCTTTTTAAGTGGAAAATTGAACTGCATTGCTGAAAATTAAAATACTTAAATAAAAATTAATTTTGTTGTTAAAAAGTAAATTATTTTTGTTCTAAATCAGTTTTTTGAAAATTAATTAACTAAAAATTTAACTATCCCATTGTTGCTTGAAACTTCATCTTTTTTAGATAAAAATTTTAGGGGTTGGTTTTGAAAATTAACCTACTTTATTAATCATTCATTTTTGTTTTTGTTGAAAATTGAATTATTTTGTTCGAAATTCACTTTTTTTCTTAAAAATTAATAATTTCAAAACTTAAACTATCTTATTGTTAATTACAATTTTCATCTTTTTTAGTGAAAAAAAAATTAGGTAACTAAAAATTTAGCTATCCCATTGTTGTTTAAAACTACATCTTTTAAAGTTAAATATTTATATATTTTGTTAAAAATTGAACTAATTTTAATTTATTGAAAATGCATTTTTTTCAATTGTTGAAAATGAAACTATTTTGTTCACAAGTCGTCCTTTTCTGCTAAAAATTAATTTTTTATTTTAACTGTTTTTTAACTGTGTTTGGTCTAAAAATTAACTTTTTGTTTGAAATTTCTTTTTTTAATTGTCCTTTTCCGGTAAAAAATTAATCTTCTTGGAAGAAAATTAATCTTTTTGAATTAATTTGTTTAAAAATTGAGCTATTATGTCGAAAGAAAAAAGTGAAATTTATCTTTAACTGAAGATTTAAGTATTATATTTTTTGTTAAAAATTTATCCTTTTTAATTTAAAATTCATTTACTTTACTGAAAATTTGTCTTGTTGGGTCGATAATAATTCTTCTGGGTTCAAAATTTAACTATTGCGTTGACAATTCGTTTTTTCGTTGTTGAAAATTAATTTTCTTCAATCTTTTTCTTTGAAAAATCAACAAATTTGTTGAAAATTTAACTACTTTTGTGACAATTTATCTTTTTGGATAAAAATTCAACTGTTTGGTGAAAAATTCGCGTACATTTGTTGCAATTTCGTCTTTTGGGTGGAAAATTGAACTGCTTGGTTAAAATTCATTTATAATTAATTTTAAATATTCGTTGACTATTTTTTCATCAAAAAATTGACTTAAAATTTTTGTTATTAATTTGTATATAAATGCAATTATGTAATAATTTTTCATGTATCCCATTTAAACTTTCGCGGAACTTAGGCTATAGAAGCTAGCGCTATCTGGCGGCTGATAAGGTCCAGGGCGTTTCTAGAGGAGTTTCGAGAAAAATCTTACAGGCGTCGCAAATTAAAAAATGCTTTGATTTTAGTAAACAACCTCACAAACTCCGCAAAAATAAATAATATTCAATGTTTTCTGTATTGACGTAAAATAACCTATACTTAAGACAAAAGGTGAGCATTCATACATTATTCTATTAACTTTGGTAATAAACAAATTTTAAACTTAATTTGTTTATCATATTATATTGATTCTCAGTTTTCCAATTTAAGGTTAGGATTGGGTTTTTCATGTTTCGTAAATATTTCGTTATTTTTTAGACTTTTAATTCTAATTCAAGGGTAGATATGCAAAAGCAGTAAAGTGCAAAATTGTCAAGTTTGCGTTTATTTATCGAAAAAAACAAAAACAATAGAATACACATCGTTGCCAAAGAATTTTTGAAGGAAAGCTGATTTCAGTGAAAATAAATTTTTTTCTACATTATCCTGAACTAATCACTTTCTTAAAATAACATAATAAAGTGAAATAGAGAAACGGACAAATAATTAAATAAAACGTAAAATAGGTCTCTCATAACAGCATTAACACTAAATTATACGTATTTTTAAGAATGACAATATGTTTCTACTATTTCAAAAAAAGTTAGCCTAAAACTATCAAATTTTTAACAAAGTACTTAAAACAGACGAGTTTATAAAAAATTACATACATTTTCGGCTATTCACTTTGAACTATGGATGTGATGTCAGTCCATATTTTATTTTAGAAATTTTATAGTATCTTTTTTTTTAGTTTACAATTTTTTCAATATAAATAGTTAAATTTAAAAAAAAGACGATCCAGTTTTAACCAAAAGTAAATTAGTTTAATTTTAATGTAGCGGAATGAATTTTCAATAAAAAAAAAATCATTTTCTACGAATCAGTTTCATTTTGTACCACATAGCTTAATTTTATATCAAATTGTTGAATTTCGAAGCCAAAACGACTAATTCTTTATGTTAAAAAATGAATTTTCAACCCGAGAATATGATTTTTTAACTAAAAAATTAGTTAACAACCAATAGGTTGCATTTTTCACAAAATACCTGATTTTTAACTAAAACATAGATTTTCCACCAGAAACGACGAATTAAAAAAATAATAAAAATTTGTCACCAAATAGTTGAATTGTCCTCCAAGAAGATTAACTTTCTATCTAAAAAGGCGAATTTTTAACTAATTATGGATGTAACATTAGTTAAAATTTATTTATATAATTTTTCGTTTCTGAATTTTCTGACTAAATAGTTGAATATTTTAATAAAAATATCCATTTGTAACCAAAAATGGAATCTTAAGATTTTCATTTAGGAAATTCAATTTTCAATTTTAAAAATATGAATTATCTACAGAACGGTTTTATTTTGTACTAAATAGTTTCATTTTATACAAATTGTTAAATTTTAATACAATAAGACGAATTTGGTATAAAACAGTTAAATTTTCAACCTGAGAGTATTCATTTTCAATACACAAATTAATTTACATCCAATCAGAATTTTAAACAATGTAGTTAAATTTTCAGTCAACATTTTTTCCTAACAACTAGAAAAAAACGAATTTTTAAATAAAATTATGAATTTTTAACAAAACAAGTAACTTTTAACCAAGGAGTTGACTTTTCAACCAAAAAGATTAATTTTCTAACACAACAGGGCGAATTCTGAACAAATTATATACATTTGCATCTAAATACTTTGAATAATGGATGAGATGTTAGTTGATTATTTTTTAGTTTATATTTATTTTCTTTAACATTTTTTTCAATGAAATAGTTAAATTTTTAATTTAAAAAGATCCATTTTTAACCAGAGAATGGAGTAGTTAAATTTCGTTTGAGGCAAAACGACGAATTCTCTATGAAAACGTTGAATTTTTGACAAAATAGTCAAATTGTCCGTTTAAAAAATTACTTTGTTACAAAAAAGAATGTTGAACTAACGTTAATTATGTTAGTGCCACTTGCAACAACGGAATTGAATTTTCAACATAAAAATATGAATTTTCGACGAGAAATGTAATAGTTAATGCTTCAACAACAATATGAATTTTCATAAAAATACTTTATTTTTAATCAAAAAATTGATTTTCTAAAAAAAAGACTAATTTTGAATAAAATACGTACATTTTTAACCAAATAGGTACATTTCCTACCCAAGTGTTGAGTTTCTGAGCCGATACTGCCAACTTTCTACAAAGCAGTGGAATTTTCAATCATAAATTGTGATTTTTGAACGAACGAAATTAATATTAAATCAAAAGAGAATAATAATAATAATTTTAAAAATATTGTAGGTGTTTGAAAATATTGAACCAAATTTTTTTACTTTGCAGTGTTTTGTATAGAAATTTTAGGAAAAATTTGAATTATTTTAAATTATATTTAGATTTAAAAAAAATATTTCAAATAAGTTTACGCTTTGACAAGAGTTTAAAAAGTTAAAACGAAATGATGATTTGGAAATAAAATTTTGAAGTTTCTTAAATGCTTTTTAAATAGATTTGAAATTAATATTTAAACAGATTAAAAAAATGTACAAAAAATTTCAAAAATTGTCGAAAACACCTGGAAGATTTAAAGGCAATTTTAGGAATTATTGGTGTTAATTGACAAGATATTTAGGAATTTAAGAAGTTTTGAAGATATTACAAATATTTTAACACTTTAAAAGGTTCCCGAAAATATGGAAAATATTTTTTTGAGTGTCAAGAAGTCTTACACATTCTTTAAACTGTCTTAAATTTCTCCTATAGTTTTTGTTTGAATCCTGCAAAATAAAAGAAATTTTCGAGATAGTTTTTCGAAAATACGTATTCAAAAGTCTTCTTTTTTGTTTCTTCATTTAATCAGAAATCTTTTTTGGTTTGAAATTCGTTTTTTGGTTATTTTGAAAATGTGACTATTTGGTTGAAAATTCATATTTTTGGCAGAAAATTAATCTTGGTTGAAAATTGATCTTTTTTGGATTAAAAATTCATCCTTTTTGGTTGAAAATTTTGTTGAACATTTTGTTTTTTAATTGAAACTTTACTGAGTTAAAGTTCAACTGTTTTTTCTTGAAGTTTAATATTTTTACTGAAAAGTACACCATTTTGTTACAAATTAAAATGTAATAAAAATTCTTTTTTATTGGAATATCAACAATTACATGTTGAAAAATCAACTACTTGATTAGAATTTGGACTACTTAGTTAAAAAGTTATTTTTTTGGTTGTAGAAATATAGATTCATGACTTTAGTTGAAAATTTGTCTTTTTTATTAGAAAATCGATGTATTTGTTCGTAAATTAACTTTTTTGTTGAAAATTCATATTTTCCATTGAAAAAATGTTACTGTTTTGTAGAAAATTTTCCTCTTTGTTTAAAAATACAACTGGTTGAAAATTCATCAGTTTTGGTTAAATTTAACTGCTTTTGATTTAAAATAATAATTTTTTAAATAAAATATCAATTAACATTTAACTACTTGGTTGAAACCTTAAATATTTTATTTAAAATGAATTTTATTTGTTTGAAGATCCATTTTTTAATTTTAAATTGAACCATTTTGTTGAAAACCAGATTGTTAAACTAATAATTAATGCATTTTTCTTGGTTAAAGATTCTTCTCTTTCGTTCAAAATTTAATATTTTTGTGGAAAATTCGTCGCTTTTGGTGAAATTAAATTGTTTTTGATTCAAAATCAAAATTGTTTTTGGTTGATACATCAACTATTATATTTTGTTGTAGATAATTCATCCTTTCTGGATTAAAAATTCATCCTGTTTTTGGTATTAAAGTCATCTTTCTTGGTTGAAAGTGAAATTTTTGGGCTGAAAACTAAACTAAATTTGGTTGCAAATACAAATGTTTGGTTAAAAATTTAAGTATGCGGTTTAAAATTAGTTTTTTTTTTTAAATTGAACTATTGAGTTAGAAAAACTTGGCTGAAAATTAAATTTTTCTTTCAGAATTCGTCTTCGGATTTTAAACTCAACGGTTTTCTAAAAAATTTGGCTTTAGCTTGACAAATAAACTATTTCTCTTAGTAAAAAATATATTTTTTTTTTTTAAATTAAACTGTTTTTTTTTTTTTTGACAAGGCAATATATTTCGATTTAAAATTTAAAAATTTATGAAGTCTGAATATCAATTTTACGTAGTTTTGAAGTCAGACTTTCATTTGCAATTTTCTCGAAATTGGATGACTTTTTTTAAAGCAAAATATTAATTTTGAAGGTCGATAATGACACAAGACTTAACCTGCTTATGCATTTCTACCCCTCAAATGGCATATAAAAATATCTGATGCATATAATGATTAAATTCTTCGAAT
>JAAAKG020158428.1:0-29784 GCA_010014905.2 Druon quercuslanigerum | reverse complement strand
GAAAAATTCTCTTTTTCGGTAAAAATGTTTTTGTTGAAAATTCATCTTTTAGTATTTAAATCAACTATTTGATTGAAAATGCAACTGTTTTTCTGTTCAACTGTAATGTTTTTTAAGAATTCGACTACTCACTTAAAATTTTTACTATTTACCTAAAAATTAAACTATTTTGTTGAAAATCCGCACCTTTTTATTAAAATTTCGACTACTTGAACTATTTTTGTAAAATTACATTTTTTTCTTTATAAAAATCAACTATTTTGTTAAAAAGTCATCAAGAGTAGGGGTTGAAAAAGTTTTAAAAATAGCGTGACGGCCCGAAAAATTACTTTTGAGAAATTTTATTAAAAGAATTATTATTAAAAGAATGTTTAAACAATACCTGAAGTGTTCCTACAACGATTCTACGTGTTCGTTGAAAAATTTCTTCATCAGATAATTCCGGATCTTGATGTTGTACTCTCGCAGCAATCACGTTATGCCAGCGATAAAAAATGATTCCGAAGGCTAGTAAAGGAGGGTGCTGATTTGATCGCGGGTCACCGAGTACTGAAATTAACAAAATTATTCAATTTAATGTTAAAATAAAAAAATTATATTTTTTTTGAAAAGCTAAAAAACTAATTAACAAATGAAATTTTGAAAAATCTTACAATATAATCTCTCGGGACTTTTGATTCGAACACCACTGGGTGCTGGGTGGTTGAAAAGTGGGGCCCTCATGGTATTTCGAACCGGAAATTTCTTTTTTGGTTCCATGAGAAAACTTCCATTTTTGAAGGATCTCATCGTATTGGCCCATGCTTCGCTGCTCGAATAAATGAAGCTGGCATCAATCCAACTCGTCACTTTGTTTATCTGAAACCTCACGTACTCACAGCTATTTTCGCGTATTTTTCGCAAATAAAAAAATCTAAACGATCTTTTACCTTCTACGTCAAGTTTCTTTTTTTCCATTCTTACCATATCAGTTTGAACAATATTTTTTTTGTTTTTCAGATTATTTACTTCTTTATTAATCTTTTAAAAAATTGTTTGTTCTTTCGAGCTCTTGTCTTTAAATTTACGAATAAATATAAATTAGATACAAGATTTTTATCGAGAGAATACGCACTAAGAAACCTGGAAATCTTAAAACTGAATGCGGCAATCTGTACAGAATTTTTATAGAGATTTCCAACATTTCGGCGATATTGCCGGGAGTTCCGAGATTTCCGAATCTTTAACAGAATCTTTTTAAAAATTGTTTGTTCTTTCGAGGTCTTGTCATAAAATTTACGAATAAATATAAATTACATACAAGATTGTTATCGAGCGAACTGAATGCGGCAATCTGTAGCGAAATGTTATAAAGATTTCCAACGTTTTGGCAAGATTGCCGGGAGTTCCGAGATTTCCGACTTTTTTTAAAAATCTTTTAAAAAATTGTTTGTTCTTTCGAGGACTTGCCTTTAAATTTACAAATAAATATAAATTAGATACGAGATTTTTATCAAGGGGATACACACTAAGAAACCTCGAAATATTAAAACTGAATGCGGCTTCTGTACACAATTGCTAAAGAGATTTCCAACGTTTCGGCGATATTGCCGGGAGTTCCGAGATTTCCGACTTTTAAAAAAAATCTTTTAGAACATTTTTTGTTCTTTCGAGGTCCAGTTTATACATTTACGAATAAATATAAATTAGACACAAAATTTGTACCAAGGGGATATGCACTAAGGAACCTGAAAATCTTAAAATTGAATGCGGCAATCTGTAAAGAATTGTTATAGAGATTTCGTACGTTTCGACGAGATTGCCGGGAGTTCCGAGATTTCCGACTCCTTTAAAAAATCTTTCAAAAAATGGTTTGTTCTTTCGAGGTCTTGCCTTTAAAGTTACAAATAAATATAAATTAGATACGAGATTTTTATCGAGGGGACACGCACTAAGGAACCTAGAAATATTCAAACTGAATGCGACAATCTGTACAGAATTGTTATAGAGATTTCCAACATTTCGGCGAGATTGCCGGGAGTTCCGAGATTTCCGAATCTTGAACAAAATCTTTTTAAAAATTGTTTATTCTTTCGAGGTCTTGTCATTAAATTTACATATAAATATAAATTAGAAAAAAGATTTTTATTGAGGGAACTGAATGCGGCAACCTACAGAGAAATGTTATAAAGATTTCCAAAGTTTCGGCGAGATTACCGGGAGTTCCGAGATTTCCGACTCTTTCAAAAAATCTTTAAAAAACTTCTTTGTTCTATCGAGGTCTCTTCTTTAAATTTACGAATTAATATAAATTAGATAAAAAATTTTTATCGAGGAGATACGTACTAAGAAACCTGGCAATCTTAAAACTGAATGCGGCAATCTGTACAGAATTGTTATAGAGATTTCCAACATTTCGGCGAGATTGCCGGGAGTTCCGAGATTTCCGAATCTTTAACAAAATTTTATTAAAAATTGTTTGTTCTTTCGAGGTCTTGTCATTAAATTTACGAATAAATATGAATTAGATAAAAGATTTTTATCGAGGAAACTAAATGCGAAAATCTGCAGAAAAATGTTATAAATATTTCCAACGTTTCGGCAACATTTCCGGGAGTTCCGAGATTTCCGACTCTTTTAAAAAATCTTTTTAAAAATTCTTTCTTCTTTCCAGGCCTTGTCTTTAAATTTGCAAATAAATATAAATTAGATACCCCGAAAGGGAAACGGCTTAATAGTGTAATAATAATAAAAAAAATACAAGATTTTTATCGAGGATATACGCACTAAGAAACCTGGAAATCTTAAAACTGAATGCGGCAATCTGTACAGAATTGTTGTAGAGATTTCCAATGTTTCGGCGAGATTGCCGGGACTTCCGAGATTTCCGACTCCTTTACAAAATCTTTAAAAAAAATTGTTTGCTCTTTCGAGGTCTTGTCTTTAAATTTACTAATAAATATAAATCAGATACAAGATTTTTATCGAGGGAACTGAATTCAGTAATCTGTAAAGAACTGTTATAGAGATTTCCAACGTTTCAGCCAGACTGCCGGGAGTTCCGAGATTTCCGATTGTTTTTAAAAATTGTTTAAAAAATTCAGAACTCACGTGGGATTTTACAGACTCGGCTGAACTCGATGACTTTCGGATTCAGTCGGCTGTTCGTACCACACTTATTCAAAGATTTCCAAGATTTCTCACGGAAGCTAGATTGCTCAGAGATTCCCAAAAGTTCGTGCAAGAATTCTCTTAAGATTTCCAGTACAATAATCTAAGATTTCATAGAGAGTAGCTCCTCGATTATTATTTTTATTCACGTGTATGATATTACAACAGTATTTTCTTTGTATCAATTAAATTAATCTTCCCGAAGATCATTAATCAATATTTATCACAGCCTAGTATTTGAGAAATATCACAATGACATTTGAATACTTTCTTCAAGACTTTTTTTTAAATTATAATTTCAATCTTCCAGGTTGAATGGTTGTATTCTTAAGATTACAATGTAAATTGACGACGTGTGAAAGAAAATATCAAAGAGCTCGATGAAGTCACGGCTGTCAGAAATAAAAGAACAAGTCACGTTCGGAAGACCCTTCTTTGCCTTCATTAATCAATACATTCAACACATGCAGTCAAATTTATTTTAAAGTCATTTTACAGAGTTGGATGTAAAACTTTATTTTCAAAATTTCCTGACTTTTGCCTGATTTTTTCCTGACAAATTTTTAACTTTTTCTGATCATTATTATTTCTGGATCAAAATTAAAATGTTGTAACATTTCTAAATTCTATACCAAAAAGTTACTAATTTTCTTTAAAAATAATTCGATGTATGTGACTTCGAAACACTTTTAATTTAATTCAAACGTTTTTAAACGAATCAAAAAAAAATGAGGGTGAGTTAAAAAAATCAAATGATTTAAAGCAATTTAAAAATATTTCAGAAATACTTTGGATTCAGAAATTTTGAAATTATTTTCGAAAAATGAAAGGGAATTCAAAAGGATTTGCTGAAGTGTCTAAGAATTCAAGGTTATTTTAAAACACTTCAAGATGAATTAAACCATTTTTTTTAATTCACAGAATTCACTGAGTTTAGAAGAATTTAATTAAATTAAAAAATTTTAAGAGAATCCCAAAGAAATTAAAATAATTCAACAAAATCCATTAAGACATTATAAAATGGCCTTAAATTTTATGGAATTTAATGATCTTATAAAATACCTTAAAATTCTTCAGACCTTTTGAAATTCCTTTACAATTTTTGAGAACTTTTGAAAATTGTTTGGAATTTAAAAAAAAATCGCTACCATATTTCAAATCCTTTGCAATTTTTTTAAATTCCTTGAAAATTAAAATTACCCATATATATTAAAAATCCTTTATCATCTTTTAAAATCAATTCAAATTTTTTAAAGATCTTCACAATTTATTGCAATTTTAAAAAATTCCTTAATATATTTAAAATTCTTTGAAATTCCTTAAAATACTTGGAGATCCTTTGAAATTTTTTTAATCTTTTGAAAATGCCTTGTAATATATTAAGATTTCTAAATTTTTTCAAATCTTTTGAAATCCTTTCAAATTAATAAAATTAATCAAAAATTACTTGGAATCTTTTTAAAAATCCTAAAATATTTCAATCTTATTTCTATTTTCAAACACTCTACATTTTTTTTTAAATTCTTTGACATTTTTTTAAAATGGTGAAAATTTCTTGGAATTTTTAGAACAAAAAACAATATAATCCTTAAAAATCATTTAAAATCTCTTGAAATTTGTTATAGATTTTGAAAATTTCTTGGAATTTTTATAGATACCTTTGAATTTTGAAAATGCCTTGTAATATTTTTGAACCCACTAAAATAATTCAAATTCTTTGAAAACATTCCAAATTAATGAAATTATTCAAAAAATTCTATTGGTATCATTTAAAACACCCTAAAATATTTCAAATCTTTTCAAGCTTCATGACATTTTTTAAAAACTTTTGAAAATTGTTTGGAATTTTTTAAACTACCCTAAATCAATGATTATATTATTATATAAATTAAAAATAAATTATTAATAATAAATATTAATAAATAAATCATTCAAATTCACTGAAATATTTCGAACTTCCATGAAACTTTCTTGTAATTTTTAAAAAGACCCAAAACTTTTGAAATCCTGTGGAGACACTTCCATTAATAAAAATCTTTTAGAAAAACCTTGATATATTTCAAATAATTTTTTATAATATTACAAAATTCCTTAAAACTTGTAAAAAATGTTAATAATTCTGGAAATATTTTAAAATATCCTAAAATATTGTCAACACTTTTTGGATTCCTCCAAATTAATTATAAATCAATAGAAAATTTTTCGGAATTTTTTAAAATACCCTACAATTTTGGAAATCTTTTAAAATTACTCGACAATTTCTAAAACTCTAAAAACGTTTTGGAATTTGAAAAATACTCAGCAATATTTCAAATCTTTAAAAATATTTCTAAACTCCTTCACATTTAAAAAAATTTTTGAAAATTAATTAGAATTTGAAAAATATCCTAAACTATTTTAAATCCTTTGGAATTTTTACGTTTTAAAGCTCTTTTTAAAGTTTATTAAACTTTTTAATTCTCTAAAAAATTCCTTAGAATTTTTGAAAATATCCTAAGAATGTTTGAATCCTTTGGAATCACTTTATATTATCCTTAATTATTTTGAAATACTTTCAAACTTTTGAAAAATCTTAGCAATTTCTTGCAATATGCAAAAATATCCGTCAATATTTCCAATCTTTTGAAATCCCTCCAAATTAATTAAATCAATAGAAAATTTTGTGGAATATTTTAAAATACTCTACAATTTGAGAAATCTTTTAAAATTACTCGACAATTTCTAAAACTTTCAAAACATTTTGGAATTTGAAAAATATCCTGCAATCTTTCAAATCTTTAAAAATATATTTTTAAATTCCTTCACATTTTTAAAAACTTTTGAAAATTAATTGTAATTTGAAAAATACCCTTAGCTGTTTAAAATCCTTTCGAATAGTTACGTTTTAAAGCTCTTTTTAAAGCTTTTTAAACTTTTTAATGCCCTAAAAAATTCCTTAGATTTTTTGAAAATATCCTAAGAATTTTTGAATATCTTGGAATCATTTTATATTATCCTAAAAATCTTTTGAAATATTTTCAATTTTTTTAAAAATCTTAGCAATTTCTTGAAATATGAAAAAATATCCGTCAATATTTTCAATCTTTTTAAATCCCTCCAAATTAATTAAATCAATAGAAAATTCCTTGGAAATTTTTTAAATACCCTGCAATTTGGGAAATCTTTTAAAATTACTCGACAATTTCTAAAACTTTCAAAACATTTTGGAATTGGAAAAATACCCTGCAATATTTCAAATATTTTAAAATATTTTAAAACTCCTTCACATTTTAAAAAACTTTTGAAAATTCATTGGAATTTGAAAAATACCCTGAACTATTTTAAATTCTTTGGAATTGTTACGTTTTAAAGTTCTTTTTAAAATATTCTAAGAATTTTTTAATCCTTTGGACAATCACTTTATATTATTCTTAAAATCTTTTGAAATAATTTCAAACTTTTCAAAATTCTTAGCAATTTCTTGCAATATGCAAAAATACCCGTCAATATTTTCAATCTTTTGAAATCCCTGCCAATTCATGAGATCAATCAAAAATGCATTGGAATCTTGAAAAAGGACATAAAGTATTAAAAATCCTTTGAAAGTTAGAAAATACGCTGAAATGTTTCAAATACTTTTTAAAAAATTTTAATTTCTTCAAAACTTCTTAAACATTTTAGAAATAACCTAATTTTTTAAATCTCCTAAATGCCCTAAATTTGTTTTATTTCCTCGGAATCACTTCAAATTGTAAAATCGATTCAAAATCCCTCCAAATTAATTAAATCAATAGAAAATTGTCTGGAATATTTTAAAATACCCTACAATTTGAAAAATCTTTTAAAATTACTCGACAATTTCTAAAACTCTCAAAACATTTTGGAATTTGAAAAATAACCTGCAATATTTCAAGTCTTAAAAAATATTTTTAAATTCCTTCACATTTTTAAAAACTTTTGAAAAATTAATTGGAATTTGAAAAATACCCTGAACTATTTTAAATTCCTTGGAATTGTTACGTTTTAAAGATTTTTTTAAAGCTTTTTAAACTTTTAATGCTCTAACAAATTCCTTAGAATTTTTTTTAAATATCTTAAGAATTTTTTAATACTCTGGAATCACTTTATATTATTTTTAAAATCTTTTGATATACTTTTAAACTTTTTAAAAATTTTAGCAATTTCTTGCTGTATGAAAAAATACCCGTCAATATTTCCAATCTTTTTAAATCCCTGCAAATTCATGAAATCAATAAAAAATGCATTGGAATCTTTAAAAAGAACATAAAGTATTAAAAGGATTTGAAAACCCTTGACATTTTTCAAAATTATCAAAAATTCTTTGGAATTTAGAAAAGAGGCTAAAATGTTTAAAATTCTTTAAAAAACATTTGAATTTCTTGTAAACTTCTTGAAATTTCTATAAATACCCTAATTTTTAAAATTTCTTTAATACCCTAAATTTGTTTAATTTCCTCGGAATCACTTCAAATTGTAAAATCGATTTAAAACCCCATAAAATATTTCAAATCCTTTTAAAATATTTTTAAATCCTTTGAAATTTCTTAAAGCTCGTGAAAATACTTGGAATTTTGAAAAATATCCGAAAAATATTTAAATTCTTTGAAATCCTTTCAAATTAAAAAAGTCTATTGAAATATATTACTACGAATTATTATTATTAAAAAAATTAATATATTAATAAAAAAAAGCAGACAAGAACAAAAAATTCCAAATAATCCAAAAGTACACAAAATTCCCGAATCTTTTAAAAATT
This sequence comes from Druon quercuslanigerum, assembly GCA_010014905.2. NCBI lineage: Eukaryota > Metazoa > Arthropoda > Insecta > Hymenoptera > Cynipidae > Druon > Druon quercuslanigerum. The sequence continues at coordinate 21,878 of JAAAKG020158428.1, read as the reverse complement.
GACAGAACTTTCTGGACGATTTTCGAAAGTTCAATATAAAAAATGGTTAAAAATGGAAAAATTAGAGTAAAAATGATTTTTCAGCAAAAAAAAATATCTTTTTTAAAATAATAAATTCTTTACCTGTTCTCGGGGGCTGTTGGGGCTGTGGCCAGTTTTTCTATCATAGTCAGCCCGAAGAAATGGAATATATTTATTGCCTTGGCAATCTTTGTCAAAAACCGGATCGCACTTTTCGACATCGATCCGGTGAAATTCTATTGGGCAGCCACTTTCGCTGGCCATGATTATCTCGGATGTGACCAGCTGCCCTAAAAAATCCATTTAATCACCGTTACAAGAGAAAAAAAAAGCAGTGCACTTGAAATAAGCAAAAAGGCAAATAAAATTTAAGTAAGTCACGAAGGTACACGTGCAATTGCAGTTCTTCAAGGACATTAATTCATTCGACTTAAAATAAATTCAGAACAATTAGTATAATGTAATTTTATATTGCCACCTTCATTTATTTTCACGACAAAAATTTTAGTTTAATTAATTGATATTACATGCAGGAATTCAAAGAATCGATAAACCCACTTTATTTACCGATAAGGCGAGACCGCCAATTATAAATTTTAGTATCGGTTAGTTGGAGCTCAGACAGTAATGCTGTATTCATGGCCGAAATTTTGCGTGTTCAACTCTCACTGCCTGATTTTTTTTTTTAAATTCTTATTTATTAAAATGTTCATAAAAATGATTTTCCAAATTATTTTTAAAAACTCTGCTATTCATAATTTTCTTATGATTTTTTAATAAAAAAACTGACTTCTTTTACCTTTACAATGTTTTTCGAAAACAAATTTGTTTTGCAAAAATGTCATTAATTTTTTTCATGGCTTATTAATTATATTTAAAATTAGAAGTGCGAATGAAATTTTTAAAGAAATTTTTTTTAATCAGAATGTTCAAACAGAATCGCAACATTTGAAAAAAACTCCATCATATGTAATTCTAGGTTTAAACATAATTTTTAAAAATTATGACAACATTTAATATCATTTAAAATAAATAAATTTGTTTACGAAAAATATCTTTAAGTTTAAAAAGTCATTTTTTTCGTGAAAAAAGGTTTAAAACACTCTCATTTGCAGATTTTTTCAAACTTATTGTACTAAATTATAATAATATTCATTTTCATATAAAAAAGCGCAGCCTGCGAGAATAATTGTACTATAAAGGATGAAATATGTAATATGATTTTTTTTGCTGAAAACCTGACTGATTTTTTATCACGTCTTGACTTTGAAATTTAAAAAAATTAAATCTGCAAATAGTCTTCCTTGAACGATTTAATTAATACTTTGAAATTATCTAATAAATTATTGAAAATATAGCACATGTTTTATGTTAGCTAAAAAAGAATTTTAATATAAAATCATAAAGTTTCGCACCAAACTAAAAATTTCTAAAAATCCTTCTTAAAAAAAAATCATAATCAAATTCTCAACTTTGAACAATTTTAGGTTATGTTAACGTATTGTACCGAAAATAGATGTCTTTATTACAAAATTATTAGATTTAAAAGTCCAAAATTTCTTAAACAATTTACTTTTTTCGGGTTTGTTAGTATTTTTTTAAACCAGAAATTGATATTTAAAACAAAAATCCTTAGATTTTAAAGATTCACATTTTTAAACAATTTTAGGTTATGTTTGTCGTTTACACAAAAAATTGGTGATTTACAAATTTAGGTTTTGTTGGCGTTTAAAACCGGAAATAGATATTTCATCGAAATTATAATTCAGGACCATTAAAAACATAACTTTTGGGTTTGTTAGTTTTTCGTTACGAAAATTGATAATGTTAATCAAAAACTCATGAGTTTTAAAGAAATTGATAATTTTCTGAACAATTTTATGTTATGCTTAATATGAAATGCAAAAAATGTTGTATCAATATGAATTATTTTATTTTAAATTAATAATTTCGCGAGACAATAAAAGTAGCGAACGCAGCGCGAATCTTCGTTTTCTTACAAAAATTAAAAATAAATAAGAGAAATGATGAGTGTGAAATTAAAGAAAAAAATAAACAATTAAAGTTTTCATTTTGTCCTTCTTGAAAATAAAGACATTACAAATGGAGTTTAAATTATTAAATGAAAAAATTTCAAATCCAAAATGAATTTTTTCTCATTTTTTCTCTAACGAGTGCTTTCTCCCCTAATTCCCTCCCCTCGCTTCCCCAGCTAACATACCCCTTCTCCTACTTCCCTTCCCTCATTGGCCAACATTCCATCCCCTCATTTTCCATCACTTTGCCTACTTTCTCACCACTCATTCCTCTCACTTTCCCATTCTTCATTTCCCCTACTACCCCACTCTGATCAATATTCCTTTCCAATCTTCACACTTCACCCAAACCTTATCCAACTTATTCCTATAATATTTCCCTGTCCCCTCTGTTCCCCAGCTAACAATCCTCTTTCTCTACTTCTATTCCTCAGCCCTCACTTCCACCTCCCTACTAACTCTCATTTCTAAATTAATTCCTATACTTCCCATACCCTCACTTCTACTACATCTTTCTCCTTTATTTTACATCACTTTACCTACTTTCCCACCACACATTCCTGTCGTTTTCCTACCTTTCAGTTTCCCTGCTCCTTTCCTCTAATCAATATCCCTTCCCAAACTTCACCCTTCGCCCAAACCTCAGCCAACATCTTCCTTTATTATTTCCCTGTCACTTCGTTTCACCAGCTAACAATCCTCTTTCTCTACTCCTATTCTTCAGCCATAACTTCCACCTCCCTACTAACTCTCATTTCTAAATCGATTCCTATACTTCCCATACCCTCACTTCTACTACCTCTTTTTCCTTTATTTTACATCACTTTCCCCACTTTCCCACCACGCATTCCTGTCACTTTCCTACCTTTCATTTTCCCTGCTCCTATCCTCTAATCAATATCCCTTCCCCCTTCACCCTTCGCCCAACCCTTAACCAAATTCTTCCTCCACTATTTCCCTCTCTCCTCGCTTCTCCAGCTAACAATCATCTTTCTATACTACTATTCTTCAGCCTTCACTTTCGCCTCCCTACTCACTCTCATTTCCTAATAATTTCCTCTACTTCCGATTTTCTCACTTCTACTGCTTCCCATCCCTTCATTCCAAATCACTTTCCCTGATTTGCGAGCCCTTATTCCCTTCACTTACTCTTCTTTTATTTCCCCTACTCCTCTACTCTAATTATTATACTTCCCCTACTTTCACCCTTCGCTCAACAGTTATTGAACTTCTTCCTTTAATATTTCCCTGTCACCTCGCTTACCCAACTAACAATCCTCTTGCTCTACTTCTATTTCTCAGCTCTCACTTCCACCTCCCTACTAATTCTCATTTCTAAATCGATTCCTCTACTTCCCATACTCTCACTTCTACTACTTCTCACCCCTTTATTTTACATTACTTTCCCAACTTTCCCACCACGCATTCCCCTCACTTTCCCACCTTTAATTTCCCCTGCTCTCATCCTCTAATCAATATCCCTTCTCCTCTTCACCCTTGGCCCAACCCTCAAACAAATTCTTATTCCACTATTTGCCTCTCCCCTCGCTTCTCTAGCTAAAAATCCTCTTTCTATACTACTATTCTTCAGCCTTCACTTCCGCCACCCTACGCACTCTCATTTCTTAATAATTTCCTCTACTTCCAATCATTTCACTTCTACTACTTCCCATCCCTTCATTGCGCATCACTTTCCCTGATTTGCGACCACTCATTCGCTTTACTTAACCTCCTTCTATTTCCCATACTCCTCGACTCTAATTAATATACCTCCCCTCCCTTCACCCTTCGCTCAACACTTATTCAATTTCTTCCTTAACTCTTTCCTTCTCTCCTCGCTTCTCCAGCTAACAACCCTCTTTCTATACTACTATTCTTCAGCCTTCACTTCCGCCATCCTCCTCACTCTCATTTCTTAATAATTTCCGCTACTTCCAACTTTCTCACTTCTACTGCTTCCCATCCCTTCATTGCACATCACTTTCCCTGATTTGCAACCACTCATTCCCTTCACTTACCCTCCTTTTATTTCCCCTAATTCTCCCTTCCCTAATTTCCTCACACTTCCCCTCTTCTGGAAAAAAACGAAAAAAAAGTTCTAACCAGGACTACAAAACCCGAAAACATAAAATAAAATAAATTTAATAAATAATAAAGTTAAAATAAATTTAATAAATAATAAAGTTGAAACAAATTTAATAAATAATAAAAATATATAGTTACCAAAAAAAGCGAAAAGAGCCGTTCTGTTTTTGATGGATGGAAGTCCATCATCTCCCTGCATGAAAAGGTCGCTGAGTTTCCGAGGCGAAGGCCTATCTTGGCCTGCCATCATGTAAACTCCATCAGTATAAGCAGCTGGAACTTTTCGTATCAGCCTGCTATCTACAGAGCAATACGTCATTAATTGCAGTTTTTAAAATTACGATTACTAAGAAATAAATAGGAATTAGAAATTATTAATAATAAATAAATAGAGAAATAAAAACAAAATTTATTCACAACATTTAAGTAAATGAAGAATTTTGAGGCATAAGGGCATAAGTCGCAAACTGGCAGATGACCAGAAACTTGTCCCGAAAATTGGAAAATTTGGAAAAACACCTAATTTTATCACAGTGTTAATAATTTTTTAAATTACAATTGCTAAATTTTGGCGAAACAGCTTTCATTGAAAAATTTGGTGAATTGTGATTTGGGAGAGCTGTATCTGCGTTTATTATAAATTTTAAAATGCAAATTTATTATCATACCAGATAAAAAATGTTTTAAAATGCTTTCAGATCTGAAAGTAGAAAAAATGTTAAGAATATCTCATCATAGTTAAATTTATTGGGGCTTATAAATGATTTTAGTTTATTATTTGTTATTTAATTTTGTGTAAAACATAGTAATTTCTTTCATATTTAACAATCAAAAGATTTATTTGGGGATATTGTATTCGTTTGTTAAAATCGGTTTCATTATAATCCAAACATGTTCAAAATATTTTCATTCTTAGTCAATAATTTTGAGTTTTGCTGTTACTTAATACATTCAGAATGTATGCAAATTTAATAAATAAACATAAATTATTTCGCTAAAAATGTAGAATTTGGTATTATTTGTTTTTCACAAAATTTAATAATATTTATAACATTCTTAACCATATATTATTTAAAAAAGGGTTTTATTTCTGTTAAGGCTGCTTTAAAGATCACATTAGAAAACAAAACAAATTATTGATAATAATAATATTAATAGTTTTAAATTAAATTTTCTTTAGGAATTTAGATTCGTTAAACGAATTTTATATTAAAAGTCGTTCACATTAAAGAATTTTCATTTGCAAATCTTCAAAATTAAACTTTTAAAAAATAAACTAAGCATGGCATTTCTACAAAATATAAGTCCTAATGATGGAATAATGTGCAAATCTATAATTTAAAATTTTTAGAATTTTTAGTTGTGACTTCACAACTCAAGATTTCTCATTTAAAACATTTACGATTAAATGTTATAAAATTTGTATGTTTTGAAATTAAAAATTCTACGATTTTGATGATTTGCAATTAAAATTTCGTCAATTTGGAAGATTTAAAATTCAAAGCTCAAGGCTGTCAATCTACAAATTTATTATTATTATTATATTATATATCTTCAAAATTGAAGAGCTTTCAAACGCAAATATTTAAAATTCCAGAATTTTCTATTGCAAATCTTAAAATTACATAAATTTAAAATAGAAATCTTGAAAATTAAAAAAATGTGAATTTTAACAATTGAAAATTGAACTATTTAAAAAATATCGATAATACATATTTAAAATTTATTACATATTTAAAAAAAACATTCAAAACTAGATAACTTTAAAATATTAACCCTAAAAATTAAATAAATTTTGGCAGAATTTTGAAAAGCAAATATTTTTACATTAAAAATTTGCACTGTAAATCTTTAAAATTGAAGAATTTGTCATTTTTTAAATTTAGAATTGAAAATTTATGCGAGTTTTAAAGTCCAAAATTAAAAATTCTGTCAACTGAATAAACTGCATTTTAAATTTCATCAATTTGGAAGATTCATAAGTGAAAACTTTTGACTTTTGATCTTCAAAATCATTACAATTCAAGAATTTTTATTTATATATCCTTCAAAATTAAAGAGCTTTTAATCTCAAATCGTTACAATCTTAAAGTTTTCCATGATAATTCTTCAAAAGTTAACAATTTAAAAAATTCTAAATTACATGCCTTTAAAATATATATTTTTTAAATTGAATAATTTATCATTCTATATATTTAACATTCAATAGTTTTTAATCGTAACTCTTCAAAATTGAAGTTTTAAATCTCAAATCGTTAAAATTTAGGAATTTTCTATTATAAATCTTCAAAAGTGAAGTATTTAAAAAAAATGTTATACAAAAAAAAATTATTATAAATATTTTCATTATTTAAATAATATAAATATAATCATTGAAGATTAAATAAATAATTTTGATTTGTAAATTTTTAACACTCAAGAATTGTCAATTGTAACTCTTCAAAATTGCAAAACTTTGAATTGAAAATCTTTCAAAATAGAAGACTATTTAATTTTAAAATTTGAAATTAAAAAATTATTAACAATATTAATAATATGTAATATTTCAGCATCCTAATCAACACGGAAAAAAAATTTATTTCACGCTTTTGATTTTTTTTATAAATAAACAAATATAGCTAAGTTTCATAGTGTAAGATTAGGTTAAGATATTCTAATATTATATAATAAATAAAAAATTTTGTTATAAACAATTTATTTATTGAAAGCGTGTTTTCCATCATTTTCCATAACTTTGCATTTTTTTAAAGTTATATTGCAAGAGATATGGATAAAAACAATATAATGAGCAAAAAATTTCTTCTTCAGATTATTACTGTAAATATGACAAACAAATTTAATTTAAAAAACGCATTCAAATATTTTCCGGCAAAAAAATGCATTTTTTCCAAGTTAATTTTTTAAATTAGGAACTTCATAACAATTTCAGCAACATTCATAATCAGTCGATAAATTTTATGATTTTTTAAATCAAATTTAATAAAAAAATGCATTATTTAGCCATTTGTCGGCAGAAAAATGCGTTTTTTATAACAGATTTTTCAGTTTGGATCTTAATAGTGAATGCAGCAATAATTGTGATTGGTTGATAAATTGGATGATTTAATAAACAAATTAAACTAACAAATGCATTATATGGGCATTTGTGGACGGAAAAATTTGTTTATTTTTCTGTCAGTCTTTAATTGGGGTCTTCATAAAAATCTCAGTAAAATTCATAATTATCAGATTAATTATATATTTTTTTAAAAACAAATTTAATGAACAAATGCGTTGTTCGGGCATCTGTGGATGTAAAAAAAAAATTTGTTCTCGATGTCAGTCTTTTTAATTTATTAACATTAACGTCATATTAAGTTGATAAATTCTAAATTTTTTTAAAGATTTGTATCTTAAATTGGCCTAACGATTTAGAAAATGTATCAACTCATCATGAATGTTGCTCAATTTATTATAAAGATTTCAATTAAAAAGTCTAAAATCGAAAAAAAATTCCGTCGTCAGATGGCCTAATAATGCATTAATTAATTAAATTTGTATAAAAATATCATAAAATTAATGAAACAATTATGAGTTTTTATAAAATTATCATGAATTTTATAATTTAAAAAGTTGACAGAAAAAAACGAATTTTTCTTTCGACAAAGACCTGATTAATACATTTGTTTATTAAATTAAAAAAAAACACACAAAATTTATCAACTATAAGTCTTGCTGAAATTTTCATAAAGTAACAAAGTAAAAGGATTCCCATTAAAAAAAACGAATTTTTCTGCCGAAAACGAGCACCGGGAACGTCAAACAGCAAAATTGCCATTTTTTCGTTATATTTGTTTATTTATAAAAAATTAAAATACTAATTTTAAAATCAGGCTCGAAAACTTTCTGAAAAATCTTATTAGATTTATTTTCACGTTCATTTTGTCCAAATCGGTAATTATTTGTGGGCTGCGCGTTATTTTGAACCAAAAGTGTCATCTTTTCCCATTGTCCGCCGTCCCATAGTGGGGTGAAATCGGAAAGCGAGGTTCAAAATGACATTCAAAAGGCAATTATGCAAAGATTTTATTTTTGTTTGTTTGAAAAATTCAGAAATAAATTGTTCAGAAAATGGTCAGAGTAGATTTTTATTTATTTTTTGTTTTTTTAATTTTTATGTTGCATTTTATTCACAAGGGTATAGGATAGGTACAAAATGGTTAACTTGCATAGGTAATTGTTATAAACAAATTGTATTAACAAATAATCGGCGTTAGGGGTTTTACGTCTTAAAAATATATTTCAGCTCTGAAATCGCTTTCCGTCATCGTTCAAATGATACGTGGCCATTGAAATTTAAGATTTTTAGGCAAAAAGAAACCTTTTTTCAACAGACCTTGTTTATATAAATAAATTATATAAACAAATGCAAATTTTGGGGGTTTTTAAGCTAAAAGAAATAAGTTCTTCTTCTGACCTTAATCAAATTATATTGCCAATAACTTTTTCTGAAAAAATGTTGCAACCTATCAATATTTGTTTATTTTGTAACAAATTTGAACAAAAAAATGCACATTTTGGGCGATTAAGAACGAAAATAAATCGTTTTTTCCTGTTCTTGCTGGAATTACACTGTAAATAACGGTTTCTGAACAAAAAATTTCCACCCATGAATATTTCTTTATTTTATAAACAATTTATATAAACAAATACACAATTTGGGCTTTTTTAGGCAAAAAGAAACCTTTATTCTTCAGACCTACTTGCAACTATATTGCCAATGATATTTTCCGAAAAAATTCTTACTTATCACTAATATTTGTTTATTTTATGAATACATTATATAAACAAATGAAAGTTTTGGGTGTTTTTAAGCTAAAAGAAATAGCTTGGTCTTCTGAGCTTAATGGAATTATATTACTAATGACATTTTCTAAAAAAAATGTTGCAACCTATCAATATCTTTTTATTTTTTACTAAATTATATAAACAAATGCACATTTTGGGCGATTTAGAACGAAAATAAAGTTTTTTTTTCTGTCATTGCTGGAATTCTTATGCCAATAACGTTTTTTTGAACAAAAAATTCCCACCCAAGAACATCTGTTTATTTTTTAAACAATGAATATAAACAAATGAAAATTTTTGGTGTTTATAAGGAAAATAAAAGGAGTCTTCTTCTGACCTTGATGGAATTACATTGTCAATGATATTTGCTGAAAAAAATATTGCCACCTATCAATATTTGTTCATATTTTTCAACAAATTATATAAACAAAAATACATGTTGGGTGATTTAGAACCAAAATAAACAGTTTTTTTGTCCTTGATAGAATCATATTGTCAATAACGTTTTCTGAACAAAAAATTTCCACCCATAAACCTTTTTATTTTATATACAATTTATATAAACAAATGCACATTTGGGGTGTTTATAAGCGAAAAGCAATTAAGTCTTCTTCTGACCTTAATGTAATTATATTGCCAATTATATTTTGTAAAAAAATGTTGCAACCTTTCAACATTTGTTTATTTTTTAACAAATTATATAAACAAATGCACATTTTGGGCCATTTAGGATGAAAATAAACTGTTTTTCTTCTGTACTTGCTAGAATTATAATGTCAATAAAGTTTTCTGAAAAAAAATTTTCCACCCATTAATATTTGTAATATATACATGTTAAATGTTTTTAAGCTAAAAGAAATAGTTTCTTCTTCTGAACCTAATGGCATTACATTGCCAATGATATTTTCTGTAAAAAATGTTGCAAGCTATCAATATTTGTTTATTTTTTAACAAATTATGTAAACAAATGCACATTTTGGCTGATTTAGGACAAAAAAAAAACATTTTTTTCTGCTCTTGCTAGAATTATAATGACAATAACGTTTTCGGATCAAAAAATTCCCTCAATTATTATCTGTTCATTTTATAAACAATTTATAAAAACAAATGCACATTTTAAGTGTTTTGAAGCGGAAAGAAATATTTTATTCTCCTGACCTCAATGTAACTACATTGTCAATGACGTTTTTTGAAAACAATATTGCAACCTATCAATATTTGTTTATTTTTTAACAAATTTTATAAACAAATGCACATTTTGGGAGATCTAGAACGAAAATATGCCGTTTTTCTTGTGTCCTTGATAGAATTATATTGTCAATAACTTTTTCTAAACAAAAATTCTTCCCATAAATATTTGTTCAATTTGTAAACAATTTATATAAACAAATGCACATTTTGGGTGTTTTTATGCGAAAAGAAATAGTTCCTTCTCCTGACCTTAATAGAATTACATTGCCAATGATGCTGGCTGAAATAAGTATTGCAATCTATTATTATTTGTTTATTTCTTAACAAATTATAGAAATAAACACACATTTTGGGCGATTTGGAACAAAAATAAACCGTTTTTTTCTGTCCTTGATAGAACTATATTGACAATAACGTTTTCTGGAAAAAAAATTTGCACATATAAATATTTGTTTAAATTTTATAAACAGTTTATATAAACAAATGCACATTTTGGGTGTTTTTAAGCGAAAATAAATAGAGCCTTTTTCTGAACTTAATGAAATTATATTGCTAATGATGTTTTCAGAAAAATTTGTTGCAACCTATCAATAATTGTTTGTTTTTTAACAAATTATATAAACAAATCCACATTTTGGCCGATTTAGAACGAAAATGAATCGTTTTATTTTGTCCTTGATAGAATTATAATGTCAATAACGGTTTCTTAAAAAAAATCCACCCATAAATATTTGTTTATTTTAGAAACAATTTATATAAACAAATGCACATTTTGGATGTTTTAAGCGAAAAGAAATAGTTTATTTTTCTGACAATAATGGAATTATATTGCCAATGATTTTTTCTAAAAACAATATTGCAACCTATCAATATTTGTTTACTTTTTAACAAATTATATAAACAAATACACATTTGGGCGATTTAGGAGAAAAATAAACCGTTTTTCTTATGTCCTTGTTAGAATTATAATGTCAATAACGTTTCCTGAACAAAAAATTTCCACCCATAGGTATCTGTTTATTTTATAAACAATTTATATGAACAAATGCACATTTTGCGTGTTTATGAGCGAAAAGAAATATACTTCTTCTGACCTTAATGGAATTACATTGCCAATGATGTTTTCTGAAAAAAATATTGCAACCTATCAATATTTGTTTATTTTATAGACAATTTATACAAACAAATGCACATTTTGCGTGTTTATGAGCAAAAAGAAATAGTTTCTTCTTCTGACCTTAATGGAATTATATTTCCAATGACGCTTTTTGAAAAAAAGTTGCAACCTATCAATATTTGTTTACTTTTTAACAAATTATATAAACAAATGCACATTTTGGTCGATTTAGGAAGAAAATAAACCGTTTTTCTTCTATTTGTAATAGAAATATAATATCAATAAAGTTTTCTGACAAAAAATTTCAACTTATACATATTTGTTTATTTTATAAACAATTTATATAAACAAATGCACATTTTAGGTCTTTTTAATCAAAAAGAAATCGTTTTTTCTTTTTACTTTGCTGAAAGTATATTGCCAATGATTTTTTGTGAAAGAAATGATCATAAATTAATATTTACTCATTTTATACACAAATTATATAAATAAATTCACATACTAGGGAATTTAAAGCGAAAAGATCATGTTTTTTCTTCTGATCTTGTTAAACTTATTTGACCAATGATGTTATATAGAAAAATGTTGCTAAGCATCCCTAATCGTTTATTTTATGAACAAATATATATTTCCAATAATTATCAGCAGAAAGAAATCGTTTTTCTTTTATTATTTAAAAAATATATATATTGACATTGAACTGCCTAGATGAAATTTTGTTATGCCTCACCATTTGTTTACATTAAAAACAAATTAGGTAAACAAGTGCACATTCCAGGGCTATAGGCCCAAAATGTACATTTTTTATACAATTTGTTTATAAAATAGACAAATAACATTTAATCTTGAATTTTAATAGCCACGTATCATCCTAACGATGAAAGCAAGCGATTTCAGAGAAGAAATATACTGCGAAGACGAACAACCCCTAATGTCGATAATTCGTTGATACAATTTGTTTATAAAAATTAAATATGCAAGTTAACAATTTTTTATCTTTCCTATAACCTTATGAATTAAACCCAAGGGACGAGAAGTATTAAAAAGTTTTTTCTAGAAGGTAAAAAGTGAATAAAAATAATCTACATTTTTTTGTTGTTTATATGAACATAAAAATTAAATAAATGAAAAAATCAAAAATCTACTCTAACCATATACGGAAAAACTTAGTATTGAACTTTAAAAAAAATTAAAATAAAATCCCAGGTCACTTCTCTGGATCCGCGCCTGTTTCAGTCGTCTCATAAATACATATTTAATTAACAAATTAATAAAATATATAATATTTTCTATACTTGCCAACTGATCCCCAATCAGGGTGTGCCAAATTATTGTACCATCCGTCATACCTCTGCTTTTCTGTATAGGCGTGCAGAGCACCTGAAACCAAATGAAGAAACGTTTCACCTCGACTTACTTTCTCAAATTGTTTACTTAAAATCATTAAAATTATGAACGAATTTCAGATGTTTGCATGGAATTTTTGCACCCGGGGGCTGTAATTTACAATCATTAGCAAAAGGCGTGTTTTTGTATGTGAATTATGATGCATGAGATTCTTTGAGGTGATATACATTTCTGCTTCGAAAATAATAAATGCACTGCAGAAATTACTCTCGAGGCAGGAATAAAATTTATGGTCTAGTTTTTTTATTAAAAAGAGACGTCTTATTCAATTGCTCTTAAAAATAAAAGAGAGAAAAAATAGAGATTTATGATACAAAACATATTGTGGAGAATTTAAATCAGTGAATTTCTAGTTTTAATTTAAGTATTAAAACTAGTATTAAAATTTATATGTTTCAGAAATAGAATACCGAAAAATAAGGACGCAAAATAATAAACATATAAGTCACAAATATGACAGAATAATAAATATTAATTAGTAAAAATTTTCCGAATTGCATCATAATTCTTATTATTTATTTTTTTTATATTCGTAGTAAAAATGTTTAATGCAATACAACTGTAAAGACAAATTAACTGGAAGTCTTAAAATTTAAACTACGATACTTAAAATGCAATAATAATTGACTACGGGAAAATTAAAAAATGTACCATTCTAAATCTGTTATAAATCAACAAAAAAATTTTAGACATTGTTGTAAATCTTTATGATTTATTTTCGGTTAATAAATAGTTGCATAATTCCAAATTCATAGATTTATTATTGGACGACTGATACAAACTGCAACGTTTTAACTTTAACAATTTCTAATTAAATACTTCAAAAAATTTATATCTTAAAGTTGAGAATTATGATTCTGCTTATTAAAAATAAAAAATGTTAACTAAAGTGTTTTAAATACAATGACTTGAGATTAAATAGTTAAGTATAATACGTTATAAAATTGTTCAAAAATGAATACTTTCAATTTGACAGCACAAATAGTTTATAATTTGTTTAACATTATTGGAAATTGTTAAAATTTTTGAGTGCTAAATTTTAAATGATGCTATTTTCATTGTCACCACAAAATATAATTTTTCAACAACAAAAATATTTCAATTTTAAACCAAAGAGAGAAATTTCAATAAAAAAAATGATTTTTTAACAAAGTAGTTCCCCAAAAAATATAATTTTTCAACAAAAAAAGTAATTTTCTACTAAATATTTCTACTTGCATAAAAATTGTTTACTTTTAATCAAATTCTTGAATTTTCAAGCTAAATAGATGAGTTTTCTACAAAACAGTTGAATTTTCAATTTAAAAAAAAAGAAAATTTCAACGAAAACGATGCAACTAGAAAAAAAAATTAATTTTTTAAAAAAGTGTTTTAACTCTAAACCATGCAGCTAACTTTTAAAAAAATGAATTTACAAATAAATATGCAATAGTTGAGATTTCACACGAAAAATATATTTATTTAAAAAGAAACAGTGGAATTTTACAAATAAAGATTAATTTTACACAATAAATTTAATTATAGACGAAATCAGATTAATTTACAACAAAATTGTATTTTTAAACAAATAGCATAAATTTTATGTAAAAAAATTAATTTTCAAAGAATAAAGACGATTTTTCAACGAGATACATGAACTTTCAACCAAATAGTTGAATTTCCAACTGGAGAAGATCATTTTCGAATTAAAAGTATAAATTTTCAACCAAACACAGAATATTTATTTTGCTTTAAAAAATTACTTATTAAATAAAAAATAACCTTTTTTAACTATACCTTAATTTTTAACCAAAGGGAGGAGTTTCAATAAAAAAATGATTTTTTAACAAAGTAGTTCCCCAAAAAATATAATTTTTCTACATAAAAGGAAATTTTCTACAAAATATTTCTTCTTTCATAAAAATTGTTTACTTTAAATCAAATTCTTCAATTTTTAAGCTAAATGGATAAGTTTTTCACAAAAAAATTGAATTTTTAATTTCAAAAAAGGAAAATTCAACGGAAACGACGAAACTAGAAAAAAATAGTTTTTTTAAAAAGTGTTTTAACTCTAAACCACGTATTAAACTTTTTAACAAAAAAATATGGAATAGATGAGATTTCAAACAAAAAATATTTTTATTTAAAATAAGAAGCAGTGGAATTTTACAAAAAAAGATTAATTTTTCAAAATAAATTTAATTCTAGACGAAATCAGATAATTTACAACAAAGTTGTATTTTTAAACACAAAGGATGAATTTTAAATAAAAAAAAATTAATTTTCTAACAAAAAAGACCTTGAGTTCCCAACTAGAGAAGATTAATTTCGAATTAAAATAATAAATTTGCAACCAAACATACAATATTTATTTTGCGTTAAAGAATAAATTATTAAATAAAAAATAACCTTTTTTAACTATACTTAAATTTTCAATCAAAGAGAGGAATTTCAATTTAAAAAATGATTTTTTAACAAAGTAGTTTTAGTATTAAGAATTAATAATAGTGTTTATCATTATTATTATTATTATTATTAATTAAAATTTAAGATATTTAAATGAGATTAAAATCAAATTTAAAAACCCTTTTTAACGTCCAAAAATCAACTTAATGTAAAAAATTGCTGAAAATAAAATCAAGATTTTATCGACCAAATTTAGACAACCACCGCAAAATCTTTCCATTGCAATCTGAAAAAAACCCTTTTCTTTTCCTCCTTTTCCCGTACAAAAAGTAAAAAATTCATTTTTTCCAAATGTAAACTGTAAAATTGTAAATGTAAAAATGTAAAAAAAAAAATTCATTTTTTCGAAATGTAAACTGTAAAATTGTAAATGTAAAAATGAAAAGAAAAAATTTCATTTTTTCCAAATGTAAAATTTAAAAAAATTCTTTTCTTTTTTTCAGGGGGAAAGGAGAAGAAGAAAAGAGTTCTGAAAGGTACTTTGAAAAGAAATAGGCATTAAAGGTTAAAGCATCGACAACTGTAATTTTGCGATTGTGAATTCTCTTTTGATAAAGCTCTTTGGGCTCTAACGAACACGTTCTCATTACGCCTTTCGGGCGGGAATTGCTTACTTATATATTCCAAAATAAAGTACAAATTTTATTTATCATGATGAATTTAGTATTTGTTCCTTATTTTATACTAATTTTTATTTCTAGCTACTCTGAAAAATGTATATCATTTTAATAAATTTATAATTTTTTTCAAGGGAAAAGGAGAAGAAGAAAGGGGTTTTTTCAGATTGCAATGGAAACATTTTGTGGTGGTTGTCCAAATTTGGTCGTTAAATTCTTGATTTTATTTACAACAATTTTTTTCACTATTCTTCATGTTATTATATATTAAATATTAACAATATAATTATTTTATAGATAATTGTGACCAAACTGGTTGAATTCCGAACCAAAAATATAATAGGAGACTTTCTAACCAGAATAGTTTGAAGCAGTGAAGCAAAAAAAAAATAGAAAAAGGGTAAGTTCCATAGAAGAAGGACTTCTTTAGGAGTGCTAAAATTTAAATGATGCTATTTTCATTGTCCCAAAAAAATAGAATTTTTCAACAAAAAAAGTAATTTTCTACCAAATATTTCTATTTTTATAAAAGTTGTTTATTTTTCATGAAATTCTTTAGTTTTTAAGCTAAATAGATTATTTTTTTACAAAACATTTAATTTTAAATTTTAAAAAAGGAAATTTCAACAAAAAAATGAAACTAGAAAAAAAATTGTTTTAAAAAATGTTTTAACTCTAAACTACGTAGTTAACTTTTTAACCAAAAAATATGAATTTACGATTAAATATGTAATAGTTGAGATTTCAACCAAAAAATATTTTTATTTAAAAAAAAACAGTGGAATTTTACAAATAAAGATTAATTTTACAAAATAAATTTAATCATAGACGAAATCAAATTAATTTACAAGAAAGTTGCATTTTTAAAAAAAAAATTATAAATTTCAAATCAAAAAGATTAATTTTCTAACAAAAAAGAAGTTGAATTTCTAACTGTTGAATATTAATTTCAAATGAAAGTATAAATTTTCAACCAAACATAGAATATTTATTTTGTGTTAAAAATTAATTATGAAATAAAAAATAACCATTTTTTGCAAAATACTTAAATTTTCAACCAAAGAGAGGAATTTCAATAAAAAAAATGATTTTTTTAAAAAGTAGTCCCCCAAAAAATATAATTTTCTAACAGAAAAGGTAATTTTCTACCAAATATTTCTACTTTCATAAAAATGGTTTACTTTTAATTAAATTCTTGAACTTTTAAGCTAAATAGATAAGTTTTCTAAAAAAAACAGTTGTATTTTCAATTTAAAAAAAGGAAATTTCAACGAAAACGATAAAACTAGAATAAAAAATGAATTTTTTTAAAAAGTGTTTAACCTCTAGACCATGTAGTTAACTTTTTAACAAAAACTTATGAATTTACAAAAAAATATATAATAGATGAGATTTCAACCAAAAAATATTTTTATTTCAAATAAAAAAAAGTGGAATTTTACAAAAAAAGAATTATTTTCCATAATAAATTTCATTCTAGACGAAATTAGATTAATTTACAACAAAGTTTTATTTTTAAACAAAAGGGATGAATTTTAAATAAAAAAGATTAATTTTCTTAGAAAAAAGAAGTTGAATTTCCAACTGAAGAAGATCAATTTCGAATTAAAAGAAAAAATTTTCAACTAAACATAGAATATTTTTTTTTGGTGAAAAATTAATTATTAAATAAGAAAAAACCATTTTTTAACAAAATTCTTACAATTTCAACCCTAGAGAGGAATTTCAATTTAAAAAATTATTTTTTAACAAAGTATTTTAAATATTAAGTATTAATAATAGTATTTGTTATTATTAATGTTATTATATATTAAATATTAACAATATAATTATTTCATGAAAAAATGTGACTAAACTGGTTGAATTCCGAACCGAAAATATAATAGGAGATTTTCTAACCAGAATAGTTGGAAGCAGTGAACCGAAAAAAAATAGAAAGAGGGTAAGTTCCGTAAAAGAAGGACTTATTTAGGAGTGCTAAATTTTGAATGATGCTATTTTCATTGTCCTCAAAAAATATAATTTTTCAAAAAAAAAGGTAGTTTTCTACTAAATATTTCTACTTTCATAACAATTGTTTACTTTTAATCAAGTTCTTGAATTTTCAAGATAAATAGATCAGTGTTTTTACGAAACATTTAAATTTTCAATTTAAATCAGGAAATTTCAACGAAAACGATGAAACTAGAAAAAAAATTAATTTTTTTTTAAAATGTAGTTCAACTCCAAACCATGCAGTTAAATTTTTAACCAAAAAATATGAATTTCCAAAGAAATATGAAATAGTTCAGATTTCAACCAAAAAATATTTTTATTTCACATAAAAAAACAGTGGAATTTTATCAAAAAAGATTAATTTTCGAAAATAAATTTAATTCTAGACGAAATTAGATTAATTTACAATGAAGTTGTATTTTTAAACAAAAAGTATAACTTTTATATAAAAAAATTAATTTTCTAACAATAAAGATCGATTTTTCAACGAGATACATGAACTTTCAACCAAATAGTTGAATTTCCAACTGAAGAAGATCAATTTCGAATTAAAAGTATAAATTTTCAACCAAACATAGAATATTTATTATGCGTTAAAAAATTAATTATTGAATAAAAAATAACAATTTTTTAACAAAATACTTAAATTTTCAACTAAAGGGAGGATTTTCAATAAAAAAGTGATTTTTTAACAAAGTAGTTTCCCAAAAAATATAATTTTTCTACATAAAAGGTAGTTTTCTACCAAATATTTCTACTTTCATAAAAATGGTTTACTTTTAATCAAGTTCTTAAAGTTTCCAGGTAAATAGATAAGTTTTCTGAAAAACAGTTGTATTTTCAATTTAAAAAAAGGAAATTTCAACGAAAACGATGAAACTAGAATAAAAAATTAATATTTTTAAAAAAGCGGTTCAACTCTAAACCATGTAGTTAAGTTTGTAACAAAAAAAATTAATTCACAAATAAATATGCCATAGTTGAGATTTCAAAAAAAATATTTTTAATTCATATAAAAAACAGTGGAATTTTACAAAAAAAAAATAATTTTCCAGAATAAATTTAATTCTAGACGAAATCAGATTAATTTAAAATAAAGTTGTATTTTTAAACAAAAAGGATACATATTCAATAAAAAAGATTAATTTTCCAATAAAGAAGAAGATTTTTCAACGAGATACATGAATATTCAACCAAATAGCTGGATTTCCAACTGGAGAAGATCAATTTCGAATTAAAAGTATAAATTTTCAACCAAACATAGAATATTCATTTTGTGTTAAAAAATTAATTATTAAATAAGAAATAACCATTTTTAACCAAAGACTTAAATTTTTAACCAAAGAGAGGAATTTCAATAAAAAATTATTTTTTTACAAAGTTGTTCCCCAAAAAATATAATTTTTTAACAACAAGGGTAATTTTCTACCAAATATTTCTACTTTCATAAAAATTGTTTACTTTTAATCAAATTCTTGAATTTTTAAGCTAAATAGATAAGTTTTCCACAAATTAGTTGAATTTTCAATTTAAAAAAAGGAGATTTCAACGAAAACGATGATACTAAAAAAAAAATAATTTTTTTAAAAAGTGGTTTCACTCTAAACCATGTAGTTCACTTTTTAACAAAAAAATATGAATTTACAGAAAAATATGAAATAGTTGAGATTTCAACCAAAAAATATTTTTACTTCAAATAAAAAACAGTGGAATTTTACAACAAAAAAAAGATTAATTTTCCAAAAAAATTTAATTCTAGAAAAAATCAGATAATTTTCAAGAAAATTGTATTTTTAAAGAAAAAGGATGAATTTTAAATAAAGAAGATTTTTTTTCTAACAAAAAAGACGATTTTTCAACGAGACACATGAATATTAAACCAAACAGTTGAATTCCCAACTGGAGCAGATCAATTTAAAATGAAAAATATAAATTTTCAACCAAACATAGAATATTTATTTTGTGTTAAAAAATTAATTATTTATTCAAAAAAAATTTTTTTAACAAAATACTTAAAATTTCCACCAAAGAGAGGAATTTCAATTAAAAAAAAAAATTTTTTTAACAAAGTATTTAAAATTTTAATTATTAATAATAGTATTTACTATTATTAATAATTAACAGTCAAGATATTCAAATGAGATTAAAATATAATTTAAAATCCTTTTTTGAACGTCCAATAATCAAGTTAATGTAAAAAATTGCTGAAAATAAAATCAAGAATTTAACGACCGTATTTGGACAACCACCACAAAAGGTTTTTATTGCAATCTCAAAAAAAAACATTTTCTTCTTCTCCTTTCCCCCTAAAAAAAGTAAAAAATTCATTTTTTCCAAATGTAAAATGTAAAATTGTAAATGTAAAAGTGTTAAAGAAAAAAATTCATTTTTTCCAAATGTAAAATGTAAAATTGTAAATGTACAAATCTAAAAGAAAAAAATTCATTTCTACCAAATGTAAAATGTAAAATTGTAAATTTTACAATTTTACATTACGATCGGGAATCGCTTACTTAGATATTGCAAAATAAAGTACAAATGTTATTTATCATGATGAATTTAATATTTGTTCCTTATTTTACATTAATTTTTATTTCTAGCTACTCTCAAAAATGTATATTATTTCAAAAAATTTGTATTATTACCATTCATAATATGCATTGGTATTCAAACGGAAACATTTTCATTGTCCTGTTTTCGCCATTAAAAAATTTGCGCATCCTATAAAAAAATTTTATTCTATATTTCATTGCAACTTGAGTCGTTTTATCATAATTTTTTTTAACGATTTGAACCAAACATACGCAATTCAGATTTTGTAGTGGCTGTCCAAATTTGGTCGTTAAATTCTTTATTTTATTTTCAGAAATTTTTACATTGTTATTTATGTTATTATATACTAAATATTAACAATATAATTATTTTATAAATAATTGTGACCAAGCGGGTTGAATTCCGAACCGAAAGTATAATAGGAGACTTTCTAACCAGAAAAGTTGGACGAAGCGAAAAAAAAATAGAAAAAGGGTAAGTTCCGTAGAGAAAGGACTTATTCAGGACGTTTATCAGAGCTAGATTATTGTATTTTTTCCAAATTTTAGAAAATTTAGTTTACTCTACTTTCTGTCCTAACAACTTTTCAGTGTGATGCACAGGATCTGAGTTATAAGAAAAACTAAAATTAATAACTTTTTAAAAAGAAGGCGCTAAATCGCTGAATAATATTAATATTAATCAGCAATTCGACGCCTTATTTTTCCAGTAGCGTAAAAAAGTCACGGCTAATCCAGAGACTATAAATCTTCAGAAACTCGTGCCTACTGGTTATGCTAACGTTTTCCTAACATCATAAATTCGATTACAGGAAATGTTCAAGAAAAGGAAGGTCGCGCCCAGCGAACGTTGACTCGTGCAACTTCTATCGCAATGAAAAAAAAGTATAAAAATGGATTTTGTATTATTATTATTATTATTATTATTATTGTTATTATTATGAAAAGTTAGGCAACGAGAGGTAACCCTTCTCCTGTCATCATTATTCGCGTGCATGGCGCGTATCTTCAAAGGAAAGGAATGAAAAGATAAATTTAAAGCCATCTCGCAATCTTTCCCGGACGAGCAAATAAATGCGCGAGGATTCCTTAGTTGCGCTTTAGAGTGCTCTTGCCTAACATTTTATTAATAATTATTTTATTTTTTATTATGCTGTTTCAAATCTTCATGCATGGATCGTTACTTTCGAAAAATTTTATCTTGACCTTTAAATGTCTTTCTCGAAAAAGATATAAATTTAAAAAAACTAAATAAATTAGTATTAAAAAAAAGAATGTTAAGTGTTTTTTATTTTGTTGTAACAACTTGGTTTTTACATTCTCATCAAAGAAGGTATTAGATTTGTGTAAAATTTTCTCCTACCCGATTCTGTCAAATGTGCTTGGAAAGTCAAATAATTTATCCTTAAAATATTTTTTTAATAAAAAGAACATTATCAAATATTCTATTTTTAAAATTAAAAAAAAACAAATGAAAATTTAAATGTTGAGCCACACAACGCACGACATATAAAGAGATTAAGAAAAAGAGAAAGTTGCTTTTTCGAAACCCCTAGAAGATTTTTATAATAAATTTTTGAATTTT
>JAAAKG020158407.1:0-29785 GCA_010014905.2 Druon quercuslanigerum | reverse complement strand
CCCCTCCCTACCGAGTGAGTCACGCCTACCCCGAAAGGGAAACGGCTTAATGGTGTAATAATAATAATAATAATAGTGAAAATAAAAAGGTGTCATATACGATTTTTCTTAGACACCCCCAAAATCAGAGACAAAAATCGAAAATATTTTATTTTTCCGATGTCTTCAATTTTAACAACAATTTAAACACATTTCTTTAAAACCAATAATTTTTCTGTTGTTAAAATCAAAATGAGTTTAAGTACACGCGTAATGAGCTTTTTTTCAATGCAATTTTTTGAAATTTAATTGAACTATCGTTCAATTCAAATTTTTAAAAATTATTTAATTCATTAAAGAAGGACTTTCTGATAATAAAAGATGAATTTTCAAACAAATAGTTGAGTTATCAACAACAAGAAAGATCATTTTTCATCAAAAAAAAACTTTTTATAAAAAGAGCTGAATTTTCATGCAGAATTTTTCTAGTTTTAACCAAAGGAGAAAATTTCAACTGCAAAGATTAGTTTTCTTAAAACTTTTTTAAAAAAATAGAATTTTTAACTGAGATAAGTTTTCACTAAAAGAGGTAGATTTTTACGAAACAAAAAATTCGACAAAATATTAAAATTTTAGACGAAATGGAAAAGTTTTCAAGAAAAACTTAATTTTTAACCAAATAGTTTCAGTTTTAACCAAAAATATTAGTTTTCTATCAATAAAGCCAAATTTTAACTAAAAGACCATTTTTCAACAAAACAGCTGAATTTTCAACCCAGAAGTTTATTTTTCTACCACAAAAGATTAATTTTCTACAAAAAAAGAAGACTTTTTAACAGAATACATGAATTTTCAAATAAAAAGTTGAATTTTCAATAACAACAAACATTACTTTTCATTACAAATTTTTTGAACAAAACAGTTCAATTTTTAATCAAAGCTTTGCAGTTTTAACCGAAGGAGGAAAATTTATCCAAAAGATTAGTTTTCCTTAAATTATATTTTTTCAAATATATTAGAATTTTAAATTAAAAAAAAAGAGTTTTTAATAAAAAAGATCATTGATACAATCAAAATTTCAACAAAATAGTTAAATTTTGAACCAAGCAGATGAACTTTTAACAAAAAAGTTAATTTTACCTAAAAAAATCACAGTTGTAACCAAAAGAGAAAATTTCAGCCAAAAAGGTTAATTTTTCTTACATGAATTTAAAAAAAATAGAATTATTAACTATAAAAGATAAGTTTTCACTTAAAAAGATAAACTTTGACTAAACCAAAAATTTCAATAAAATAGATCTAATTTAAATCAAACAGAAAAAGTTACATTTTCGAGTGAAAAAAATTATTCTTAAACAAAAAAATAGAATTTTTAATAGAATAGTTAAATTTTTAACCATATCGGTGAACCTTCAACCAAAAAATGGAAGTTACATTTTTCAGATTAAAAAGTTAAATTTTAAAAACCAAAAAAAAGAATTTTCAATAAAATAGTTTTATTTTCTACCAACCAGATAAATTCTCAACACTAAAAAATTGAAATTTTAGCTAATGGGATGAATCTCGAACAAAAAACATGATTTTTTAACAAAGTGTTTCAACCTTCACTCAAGTAATTAAATTTTTATAAAAAAAAAATTCTTAACGAATAATGTAATAGTAGCTATTTAAAAAAGAAGGGCTTTTTAATAAAATTGTAAAATTTGAAACGAAACAATAAAATTTTTAACTAAAAATATAATCATGAAAATATTATATCAGGGTGGCCAGAAATTCCATTTTTCCTGACTATTAATATTCAAAGACCAGAATTGTAATATTTTAACATGTTTAAAATTATAGAATCTTTCACAAACGAAATGAAACGATTTCGAATTAAAATTTTAAAAATTACTTAGAATATAATTTTAGAACAAATTATTAATTTAAAAAATGTGAATAAACTGTTGTTAAAGATAAGAAAAATTGGGAAAAAATGAGAAACTCTGAAATGTTTTCTATTTTGTCCAACAGCGAACACGTTCAAAACTTTAATTTTTCTTTAGGATAATAAAAATTCGAGGACCATGAGAAAAATTTAAGAACTTTTCCAGGTTTTCAAGGATTTTCACCATGCTAAATCTCCAGGCTTACTGTTAAATATAGAACTTATTTATAGAAAATGTACTAACTGGTGTTCATAATTCCTTGGATGAAATCTTCTCGCGGAATAAGACCGTCGTTGTTTTTGTCCATCTTGCGGAAAAGATCCGTTAGACGGGATTTCTTGTGGTTCATGAATTTCAAGAACTGAGGAAATAAAAAATTATAAAGTACATCGCAACTTGAAGCAGAATTATTATATTATGGGGAAATTTTCCTACAGTGGATAATAATTAATTAAGAGCACAAATCAAAGCAAAAATACTTTTTTTTTAATTTCTATTTATTAGCACGTATAGCGATTTAACTTTTATTTAAATAAAATTAATTATTTAATATACATTAGTATGTTTAAACCTTCATTGTCCACTGTAGGCATGCTCACTCTATATTATTGATATGCAATTCAATTCTAAATTATAAACAAATAAAGGAACAGAAATTTGAAAACTTACCCTCTTACGCCAATCTTCCCAACTGAAGTTGGCTACACGTTCCAATTCGTCGATATAGTTAAGTTTATCCTGAAGACGACGTTGACGTTCCCATGCGAGGAACCAAACATTACGCCATCTGTCCCAAAGAAGTTTGACTCTTGGACTTCGGAATTCAGGCTCTGCCCCTTTGCTATTGAAAATAAAATAAAATTTGCATATTTTATCTTGAGAAAATGAAGCTTGATTTAATGAATTTTCGAATGTTGATAGATGATTTTTATTCTCGATTCCCATTCTGAAAAATCTAACTAAGAGTATCATTTATCTAGATAAAAATCAAACTAAGAAACGTTCGTAAAAGGAATCAAACTAAAAAAACACAGCGATTGGGAAACATACTCGAAAAAAATTCAGGGTGGCCGTTTTAATCGAGGAAAATGTTCCAATCATTTCCCGGTTCAAACAAATTTTTCGCGGGCATTAAAATTGAAATATTCGCTCAAACTGTTTTCATTTGAAGTTATAAAATCCGAACTGCAAATTAAAGAACACAAAGTGGAACTCTTCAATCATAAAGTTTTAGAATTAAAACTTGATAAATTTTTAATTCAAATACTCAATAACTTACAATAATTGAAATGCAAAATTTTAAACTTTTTTAAATTAAACATTTAAAAATTTGCTCGTTATAAAATATAAACACGCTTTATAAGTAAAAAACGAATAATAACAAGAATTTCCATACTTCCGACTTAATAAAAATGTTCAAAGCAAGAAAATTATCACTTCCAATTAAAAAAAAAAAAGAATAAAAATAAAAAGTGCAACCATTCCACTCAAAGAAACTGCTAATAAAAGGGCCTTTTTACAGTTCAGAACAAAAATTGAGAACCTTGCAACTCTATAATTTTGAAAAAAAATTTAAAAAGCGTCCCTCTTTCATACTCCATACAAATCTTAAAAAGAAAAAATTTCCCTCTTCCGATTCAGAAAAAAATAACAAAAATGTCGTCCCTTCCAACTAAATAATGGCCTCTTCCAATTCGGAAGAAAATCAGTAACCAAAATTTTATAATTTCCAACTGAATTAAAATGATAAAATGAAAAACTCTATAAAATTTTTAAAAAGAAAAAATGTCTCTTCAAATTCAGAAAAAACCACAATTCTAAAAAAAAATGTTAAAAATAAAAAAGTGCCCTCTTACAATTCGGAAAAAAATCAATAACAAAAATGGTATCCCTTCAAACTGAACACAAATATTAAATAATTTAAAAATGGCCTTTTCCAATCCAACTCAATAAAAATTATAAAAAAGGCGTCAAATTTAATCCCTTTCAGCTTAACCAAAATCTTAAAAATAAAAAAGTTTACCCTACAAAAATCATAAAAATATAAAAACTCCCTCTTCAAATTCGAAAAAAAAATTTTAAACAAAAATTTCATCCCTTCCAACTCCATAAAAATGAAAAAATAAAACATTTTTTCCTTAAACTCAATAAAAATCTTAAAAATAAAATTTTTTGGTTTCCCAGTCCAGTGGCCACCCTGAAAATGGGATAAGGAAGACACCCTGTGATATTCAGTTGATTCAATATCCCAAAAACACAAAAAACTCATCCTCAACCAGAATTGACTGAATAAAACTGATTTTAATGAGACAAAAAAAGAATAAATGAAAAGAGTAAACGAACCTTCCTTTCGGTGGGAAGCGCGGACCAATATGAGGCATTGAAGGATCTGGAGTTCTCTCGCGACCTGGGCTGGCTCGGCTAAACAAGAACATGCGTCACATCACTCAAAAACACTCTCTACTCAACTCTGCACTTAAAGAGCAGCAATTTTCTTGCAGTGTTTTAATTGTATATTGTTCATCTGTACTGTATGTTTCACTTGTCGAATTATTGAAAAGAGTTTGGTAGATGCTTAAGGGAAACCATCCCACAGTGAATAATGATCAATTAAAAATACTAATTAAAAAAATAAAAAAATTTAATTCAATAAATTGTTAAGACACGATAACGTTTAATAAAATAAGTCTAAAATTAAATATTTTACTTATATTTGCGCTGGTTTTCCCTGAATAGTTTAAAATATTTAATAACAATTCTTCTATTACCATTAAACTAAAAATTAAACAGTAATTTATAGGAATAATTTACTTATATATTAAGAAATCAAAAAAAATTATTTCAAACGTCATTAAATTAAGTTTCTCTAAGCACTACAAACAGTATCTATTTTTAAAACTTGCAATGTATGAAGTGAAACAAAGACTTCACTATAACAATTTAAAAATAAACACTAAGAAATAAACAAATTTAAAAGAATTTTTTTTTAAATTTTGAAATAAAAAAGATAATTTTTGGTTCAATTTTGGTTTGAAAGAAAAGCTTGGATTTCTTCATTAAAAAAGGTAAAAAAAGGTTCGTTTAAATGGAGATAAATCTTTACATTAATTAAATATTATATAGAATGTAACATTACAAAAATGAACATCCAAAAACTGAACTTTTTACCGAACTGTTAAAAGTTGGTTTTTGGCATTTTCTGAAATTTATTAAACTAATCCATACATTATATTGTTTACTTTTTGAAAATTAAAAAAAAAATTACGATGTATAATTAAACTTATTTAAAAAAATATTTAATACATCAGGATTCGGCGACAAATATTTAAGCTTTAAAGTTTTATTTAAATCCTAAATAGTTTAATTTGAGAATAATTTTGTGGATGCAAAAACAACAATTACATTTTTAAATATTGTGTATTTAGAAAGAATTTATATGAAAACATCTACCATTCTCTTAATTTTAGATATTAAAATTGTTTATGTACTATTCTATAAATTCGTATTCGTGTTGAAATCATATAAAACATTTTTCTTGTAGATGTCCTATAAAGAATAAATTTATATTAATGGGGAACGAAACCTAACATTAATAAAGACAAAAAGCGACATTTTTTCAGAAATTATTATCGCTTTCAAAAACGTGTTTGTGCCTTGTTCTAATTTGTTAGTGTTCATGCCTACGTGTACAATATTTATAGATTTTTAAAACTCCCTATGGCTATATTCATTTCGAGTTTCTTATAAATATTTTGTAAAATTCTGCATTAATTAATTAACTGCAGCTTAAGGATGTCTTGAGAATGTGATTTGAAAGTTTTGAATTATTTAATAGATTTTTAAATAGATTTCTGAAAATCTCAAAGGAGATTTATAATATTCTTAAATGTTTATGCTAGTGTTATTCGTCCATAATTATTAGTACTAAAAAAATAGATTTCAACAAATATTCACAAGTTTTAACAACTTTAGGTTATATTGGTATGTTCATCCTAAAATGGGCACTTTTAAAGAAAAATCATAAGAAATATATCCAAGAATTATTGTTTCGAATAATAAAAATTCCATGCTTGTGAAATTTTGGATTATTTTAGTTTTCTTCGTTAGAAATTTACATTTTTGTCCAAAATAAAATAGATTTTAAAGAAGACTAATCATTTTTTTAAAATATTTTAACTTACATTGGCGTTTTACATCGAAAATTGGTATTTTTTAACAAAAATCATTACAGCTTAATAAAGGATTCATAATATTTTTAAAATTTTGAATTATGTTAGTGCTCTTTTTCGGAAAAAATTGAATTTCTAGCAATTAAACATTCAACTTCTGAAAATTGAAGAATATTGAAAACTGAAAATTGAATTTTCAGTACTTAATATGGAATAATATTAAAAATTAAATTTTCACTGTTGTAAATGCAACTTTTGAAATCTAAACTGTTAAAAAATTATAAAAATTGATACAATAGAATTTAATAAATAAGCCTTTCAATACAAAGAAAATTTATAAAAGTAGATCACTTTTAATCAATTATTAACTATAAAATACAAAATTCTTGTATTACTATCAATTAATTTGATATTTTATTTTTAAAATGGTTTAATTTTTTATTTGAAAAATTTTACATTTTAGTAGTAAAACTTATTTTGGACGTTTGCAATCTGAATCAATGGATTAATATCGAATTTTGCAAAAATTATAAGACCCCAATTAAAAGTTTTCTTTGAAGCTTAACATTTCTAAATTCTGATTTTGCAATTTAAACATCAAATGCAACACAAAAGTGCGCGTAATATAACTATCTACAAAACATGGCGAACAGGACAACAAAAGCAAAAGTGGATTGTGTGAAAGTAGATGTGGAAAAAATGCGTGTGATGTGCTATGTGGACAGTGAGATGTAAAAGCAATGGAAAAAGTGCTGTACCTTCCACGTTGCAACGGCTGGGACAGATCTCGACTTCCCTTGAAGCTAAATAATTGAATAGCAGAAAAAATTTAAGTGAGATTATAAAAAGCTAATGTGGTCGATTGATAGAAAATATTAGGGCCTTGAATTCTAATTCTTTTGATAAAGAAAAAAAAATTAATTTATGAAAATAATCAGTTAAAAATGAATCATAAAAATGGAATAGAAATACGAAATGAAATGAAAAGTTCTTTCAAAAAGTAGTCTCGAAATTAAAGTCTCGTATAGAGGCAAAATGATGTCGCACCTTTGCCTACGAAGTGGTTGATGGTCATGATCACAATCTGGATGATCCTTAGAGCTGTCCATTCGAAAAAAGCACATGCAAGCACAATTCGTGAATTACACAAAACACAAAACGAAGGCACATAAGCAATAAAATTAAACAGTTTAATTCTAAAAAAAGCAGAGTTCATTGAATCATCAGGATGTCTAGTGATCAGGCAATTTAAAATTCGCAGGTTTTTCCCGATAACATTTTTTACCCCATCGATTTAAAGATGTCTCTATGTTAAGACGAAAACAAATATTTGTTCAGAAATTTATTTTAGCACTTCTAACGAATTCAGAATAAAATAAAAAAATACAACAAAAATGAACTAAACTTTCAGCGAATTTAAAGGACAATTAAAAGAATTTGATGAAATTCATAAAAATTCAAGGTGAATTAAAAAAATTGCAACTTTAATTTTAAAAAAACCTAGAGAATTGAAAGAAATATAAAAATCCAAAATATTTCATTGAATTCAGGATGAATTTTTAAAAAAATTAATTGAATAATTAGATTTTGAATGAATTAAGAAAAATGCAAAGGAGTTCAAAAGTATTTGATAAAATGCTTAAGGATTAAAGGTGTGTTTAAAAGACTTTAGGGATAATTAAAATAAAAGAGTTATGCAGCATTGAGCCAGGAATTCAGTTAATTAATTTTTGTTTAAATGTATGGTAAATCAAACAAATTCAAGAGAATTTAGAAAAATTCAGGATAAAATAATGAAAATTTAGGTTAAATTCTAAATTATTTCAAAACAATTTTTTTAAATTAAAAATATTTAATTGATTTTACTAAAACTAGAGTGTTGAATTTAAAATAATTAAAATAAATAAAATAATAATAAAATAAAATAAAATAAAAAAGGTAAATAAAAAATTAATAGGTTGAAAGCTATTGGAACTATCTGTAAAATGAGCCAGGATGAAGTTATTTTGTCAATTTTTTAAGAAGATATTGCAAAAGTAGTGCAAATTTTCAATGTTTTCTTAACATTTAAATTAAGTCTAACATAATAAACATTTTTTAATAACCTTGAGATAATTTTAAATCTTCATGCATGGTACAAAATATTTCAAATTAAAACAAAAATTATGGAAAATTTTAATTCTTTCTATGCTGATTTATTTAAAATATATATTCATTTAATTTTTATTATTATTTTTCAAAATATGTCTTCGAATATTTCCAACTGTTTTTAGCATTTTTCTAAAAAATTTTATCATATTAGATTATATTTAAATTACAAGAAAAAAATTTAATTCGCACTATTTTGGCAATATCTTCGTCAAATAATTGACCAAATTTCTTCATCCTTATAATAAAAAGAAGAAAAAAATTTAAATAAATTAGAGTTTAACCCGATTTCCAGGCCCGCTAGACGTCCTGATCAAAGACGGAATTTTATACTCTCTGAATAAGCAAATGAAAAGATAGTAGACTATCCAAATGATAAATAAGAAAAATATTTTCCAGTCTCGAAAAAATGTGCAAAAATATCAAAATGTAGTTGAGAAAAATATGCATGCAAACGTACATAAGTGATGGTTTGGATCTCGACATCTTGCGATTATCCTTCGTGATGGGCTTGATCTGACGAGCCTTGCAGACCCGATCGACTTCATTCTGTCGGCGACTTGTATTCTCCATGAATTCGCGGTGGTCAGCAATCAGCATCTCCAAAGTTGGACGATCATCTGGCAATGGTTCAGCTTCCAAGGTGATCAAAGTATTCTCCAAGCCTTCGAGCCATGCCAGCAATTCTTCCAGAAGATTATCAAGATCCTGCAGTCCTCGCATGTGATCTTCGAGTCTTTGGTTCCTCTGGTGGGCCCAGGTCGACACTTCCTCCCACCTTGACTGAATGATGGTGATCCAGTGCTTTATCACAGCAGCGCCATCTGGATGAGCTTTAGCAAGAATTGTACGCGCCAACTCAAGAGTACTATCCTTCTCAACCTCCTTGGCCTTCAACTCCCGGAGGAACTTCTCATGATCCATGAGTTGATTCCTACTATCCTGCTCGTCTTCAGGGAATTGTCCAGCGAATCGCAACTTCATTTCGGCATCGCTGAGCCATTCCAGAAGAACATGAACCGCCTTGTGCAGACGCTCAGCATCCCGAAGTGCCTCTTCCAATCGAGCAGACTTGCTGGAAGACAAACGAGTCACCGTATTCCAGAGACTGTGTAGTTCGGAAAGTTGTTGTCTGATCAACGAAGCGTCTTCTAAAGTAGCTTTAGATTCGAGTTCTCTTCCCGTCTTGGTCACAGAATCCATTTGTGAAGCGCGAGATTCAAGATCTCGCTCGAAGTTCTTGTGCTGTTCAACAAGATTAGAGACAGTGTCGAGATCTCCATGGAGCAGACCAGTATTTGAAAGCTGCTTCTCTGTTTTCCGCAGCCAGTCCAACAGAGCTTGAATCGCGTCCTTGAACTGACCGGAGAAGAGAAGAGCCTCTTCCAGTTTCCTTTGCCGGTCGACGCATTTTCCACAAACAGTCGTCCACTTGTTCTTCAGCTCGTTCAGAAGTTCTCGCAAGGCTGGTTCATCCGTCTTTGGTGCTTTGTCCTTGAGAATTTTACCGTTCTTCATTGTTGTGTCATAGGTGCCTTGCTTGGCACTCAGAGCCTTCTGCACCTCGCGATGTTTATTCAAACGAGACTTGATCTTCTCAGGATCGTTTCCGCCGAGTCCGTCAGATGCAACGTCATCCAGAGTCTTCTCAGTATCTTCCAACCAGTTCATCATATTAGACCAAGCGTCGTGGAACTCTCTGGCTTCCTTGTAGCCATGATCTAAAGCTCTTGTTCGTTCTGCAGATTTAGAAACGACCCGTTCCCATCTGTGTTGAACACTGATTAAAAGATTCTTGATGAGAATCACGTCCTGCTTCTGCGAGAAGTACTTCAAGTGAGTTCCCTTCTTGTCCAGATTCAACATCGTCTCACGATGAACACCAACGTCTTTCTGGAATGCCTTGTGTTCTTCTATCTGGCCGAGAATCGTTTCCATGACTCTCGAAACTGGTTTCAAATTCGTCAGGACCTTCTCCGCGTTTGTGAGCCAGTCTACAAACGCTTGGAGTGCGTCATGGAACTCGGTCGCTTCCTTGAGGGCGATTTCCAACTTGATCTTCTTGTCGCTGGCCCTGGCAGTGACATTGTCCCATCTTTGCTTCAGAGTCCTGAGATTCTGGTTCAATCCTCCAGCACTCGAAGCTCCAGCGCGTTTCAGATATTCCTGGCCTTGTTGAAGTACAGTTTCGACTTTCGGTCTGTTGTGTTCTAGCTCGTTGTAGACTTCCATGAACCTTTCGAGTTGTTCCGAAGCGGTTTCTGGCAATCCTCCGACTGGTTTCGAGGCGACTATCATGTTGTCAACGTCACCTAACCAGGAGAGCAGGTCTTGAATCTCGGCAGTGAAGGACTGCGCTTCTCGTAAGGCGTCTTCCAATTCTCTCTGACGATCAGCGGCACGCTGGAGTAAATCTCGCCAACGACGATTGAGGGTTCCAAGTTTTTCGGCAGTGGTTGATGCTTCTGCGGTGCCTTTTCCATCTTCGATGAGTTGTCTTCCAGCATCGTTGAGAGTGTCGACACTAGTCTGATGTGCCTGGATGTCGTTGACCAAGACCTTTAGTTTCGCTAGCTCAACTTCTATGACCTGCGGATCACCAGCCACTGGTTTGAGTTCATCAAGAGTCCTGTCGGTGTTGTCAATCCAGACAAGCAGCTCGTCAAGGGCATGTTGGAATTGGCCAAGACGAAGAAGAGCGTTTTCCAAAAGTCTTTGTCTTTCGACAACTCCTCTGAGCAACGCATCCCAGCGTCGATTGACAGCTCCCAAGGGTTCTTTAATTGCCTGTGCTTGCTCGGATGATGTTCTTTCTGTGAGTTCAGCAGCTTGTCTATAGAAAACAAAATTATTTTTAACAATCTGATGTTGGGGACGCAAAAATGGTTTTATATATTTTAGCGCAAGTGGAGATCACACCTAGGGAAAGGTGGGGTCTAATCAGCTTAGCTACCAAACTATTAAGACAATATTAACATGTAATAACACTAAGATTTTTGACGGCTTTTTATGTCGCTTGGTCGTCGCTTTGGACCTAAATTTTTTATTTGGTTTGTTTTTCTTCTTTGCAACTTTGCACCTCCTGCATGCTAATTTTTCGGAAACTTTTACGGGGAGATACAGATATTTGGGCACGATTATATTTCAATAACATACAACTTAAATACCAATCAGTTAAGTACGGCACAACGACCAGGGTTGCTACAGAATCCGGATAAAGTTCAAATACTTTTCTAAAATCATGGAATCAAGATTTCTTGGCTAAGCGTTGGGCAGTTATTAATTTGAAGAAATCGAATAGGTGTGTTAGGAATATGAATGAAAAAGCGGTAAATAACAATCATTTGATAATCATCAGTAATATATTGCTTCTATTATGTTCTTGCTTTAATAATCATACCTGCCATAGACTCATGTACTTGAAAAAATGGGATAAGTTACTAGAAAACCAGAAAATAATAAATAAAAATCATTTCAATTTTTAAATAATATAAATGAAAAATAATACGAATAAATGTAAATAAATGTCTAATGAAATAGAGTAAATAGGGTGATTTTCCACTTAAATAGAAAAATAATAGAGGAATATATTCTATCAAATAAAAATACGAATTTCCGGTGAAATACATGAATGCTTAAGCAAATAGTTCAAATTTCTACTTTATGAACTGTAAATTTTCAAAAATAGTTCAAGTTTCATACAAAGAGATGATCTTTCATCTTATATGTACAATCATCAAAAAATTTTTTTTTTTAACAAAGTTGTTCAACTTTCAACCAAGTAGCTAAATTTTCAACCAAAAACGATGCATTCTCGAAGAAAATTTAGCGGTTAATATTTCAACAAAAAAGAATACTCAACAAAATAGTTAAAACCTCAAACAAAACAGATTATTAATTGTCAACACAAAATTTGCATTTTCCACCAAGAAGATAAATTTTCTAACAAAAAGAGGAATTTTATATAAAAAACAGGAATTTTCAATAATATAAATGAATTTTTAACCAAAATCATTTCTTTTTAACTAAGAAAATAAATTTCCTAAAAAACCACCTTTTTCAACAAAATACAGCAATTTAATACAGATTTTCAACAAACTGAATGAATGTCTAATCAAATAGTTTAAGTTTTTACTTTAAAAAAAGGTAAATTTTCATCCGCAAAATAAATAGTTAAATTTCTACTTAAAAAACTTAATTTTCAACCAAATAAAAATGAATAAAATGATGTATCTTCAACCAAAAAATTAATTTTTAACCAAATAGTTCACTCCTCAACCACCAAATATTATTAATTGTCAAGCAAATAGTTATATTTTTAACTAAAAAGTACTACATTTTTGCGAGAAGAGATGAGTTTTCAACAAGAAAGTTCATTTTCGACAAAGTTTCTATGAATTTTTAACCAAAAAGGATGACTTATTACCAAAGTGGACTTTTAATCACAAAAAGATAAATTTTCAACAAAAAAGTTAATTTCCAACTGATAAGAATTAATGACTAACCTAACAATAAAAATACCTAAAATAAACAATAAAATTTTTACCTAAAAAAAATGAATTCTGGAAAATACAATAGTATATTTTTTAACCAAAAAGAATTATAATTCATATTTTCCTATTCAGGAAAAAAATCAAGAAAAGGGCAAGTTTCTTGAAAATAGGGAAAAATGAGGAATTTTTAAAAAAAGGAGAATTCCCTTAAAAAGTGACCAAAACTACGTGAATCCATGGCAGCCTTATTATTATTGAGAAAAAAAATTGTAGCATCCCTGAGTAATATAATTAGTCAAGATCCAGGACATATAAAATAAATAAAGTTATAAATATTTAAGACAATTTAAAGCCATGCTCTAACTACAGCGACAACGCAGAGAGGTTGACTTGCCTTGTCAGACTCCTATGATCAGGAACCAGCATGGGAAAAAAAGTTGATTAGTTTTATCTCTCCAACTAGCGCAAGGTTTTAATTTTTAAGGTTTCAACGTGTAACTGAATTTTAAAACAAGGGACACGCAAAGACACTCTGGGAATTTCTAAGCCTTTTTTTAAATTCATCGATTAGACAACAGATTCCAAATAATACCACGGAACCTTTCAAATAAAATACCTGCCACTAAATAATATACTCGAAATCCAATAGAAAAAAATGCTACGTACCTATTAAGAGCTTCGACTTTCACCATGTGAGGATCCACTTCAGCCTTGAAGTTCGCCAACTGTCTGATTTGTTTCTTCACCTCGACAATATCGCTGCCAAGAGGTCCCATTTTCGCAAACTTCTTCTCAGCTTCTCCCAAGAATTCAAGAAGATCATGCAAAGTTTCGTGGAACTCCATCGCCTTCTCCATAGCATCGATCAAGTTCTCCTCTCGTCTTGCATAAAGTGCAGTGACATTGTCCCAAGCTTGATCCAAGTCCTCAATGTGTTTCCTCACTTCAGGTTTGTCAGGCTCACCGCAAAGTCCCATCAACTCCTGGCCAGACTGCCTCACTTGTTCAACATCCGGTTTCGTCTGATCAATTTCCTGTCGGATCTCCTGCAAGGCAACTTGTTGCTGTTGAATAGCGGCAGGTTGAGCAGCAGGTGGAGCCTGACCAGCTAAAGCATCCTGGAGTTCTTGCAAAGTGGACATCACTCCATTCAACTCTGACCAGAACTTCTCAGCGACAGCGAGGGTGTCATCTAAAGTCAGACCTCTGTCGTTCGTCGATTTCTGAACGTCGGACCACAATTTGTTGAGCTTCTCAAGCTTGCGTTTGATATCCTTGACGGCTGGATCAGCGCGGTTTCCTGCTTTGCTGATAACATCGTCCGCAGCCTTCTTGACTGCGGCGAACGCCTCGGATCTTTGAGCCAGGTCATCAGCGAGAGCAGCATTCTCTTCCATTTGATCGCGCAGTCTTGGAGGATGAGCGCTGATTGGTTCAGCTCCATTGACTTGATCAGCTGTGGAAGTCAGAGCGCGGAGCATTCCTTCCAATTTGTCAGAGAAGAGAGACGATTCCTGGAGAGCTTGCTCAAGAGCTTGTTGACGAGCTCGGAGTTCTGCACGCAAGGCCGCATAACGAGCATTGTCGTTGTCCAAAATATCCTGCACTTTGGCTCCTTCTTCATCATTGCACAATTTAATCAAAGCTTCTCCAGTCTTGTTCAGTTTCTCCACGAGTGGTTTGTGCTCGTTGATGCTCTGGATTAACAATTCATTCTTGTCCTGTTGAACTGCGATTTGATCTGGACGTAATGCTGGCATTGGCAACATCGCCACTTGCTGTTCGGCTTCTTCTAGCCAACTAATCAGACCAAGATGAGTATCTCGCAAATGTTCCGCTAAGGGCAGAGCTTGTTCCAAAGCTCCTAATCTGTCAGCTGATAAAGCCGAGACGATTTCCATCGTTTCTCTCAAGTCCTCCATCTTGTCTCTGATCGTGGAAGTGTCCTCGTGTTGAGCATTCTCACGAATTACTTTCTTAGCTGTCGAAATCACGTCACGGACACGTCCCTTTTGACTTGAGATATCGTCGTTGAGAGCCTTGTGCTCCTTCAGTTGAACCCTGATGATTTCAGGCTCACTGCTTGGAGGCTCCGCTTCTCTCAATTGGTTATCCACCTCTCTGAACCAATCAAGAAGTTCATCAATGTCCCCAATCACTTCCGTGGAGCGTTGCTTGCTGATCTGGATTCTCTCAGCCTTCCTCTGAATTTGCTCCGCGATCGCGTCGAATCTCCTGTTGTCTCTTGTCACCAAGCCTTCAATCGTGGCAGCACCTTCCCCGGGTGAAATCTGGCAAAGTTGAGGTCCAACGGCATTGATTTTATCGAGGACGGGTCTGTACTCGGAAATCTCCATCTCCAATCTGATGATTTCATCCTCGCGGGGTTCCGCAGATTGCAAAGCGGCTTCTGCTCCTTGCATCCAGTCCATGAGACGGTTGTGATTGTCATGGAATTGTTGCACCAAGGGCAATGCTTCCTGTGCGTGTTTCAACAAATCGGATCCACGAGTCACCAAATCGTTGTAACGACGCTGCAAAGAGTCGAGTTTGTCTTTGAGCTGAAGAGCCTCATCACTAGAGATGTGTTTCATCAGTTCCAAGCCCGAATCCGTAGTGCTGTCAACCTCAGTTTGACGGGAAGATACTTCTTCCGTGAGATCAGCGAGATCTTCCATCTGTTGCAGAAGCTTCTCAGTATGAACTGCCAAGACACGGTACTTGGAAAGCCGCCTCTCCATGCTTTCCATCCAGGCCTGCAGATCTTGATATGTAAGCACCAAATGTCGCAAACCTTGCCTTGATCTCTGCAATAAATTGCCAAGGGCATCTGATCGATCCACCAAAGCGGCGTATCTATCAGCTACATCTTGAAGTTTATCCGCGAGAGCGGAAGCTTCATCATCGCCAACGAGACTCATGAGTTGACTAGCTATCTCAGTAAGTTCGCTGAAGCCTGGTTTCTTGGAAAGTATGTCATCGTGCAGGAGATCGTGTTCCGCGACTCGCTGTTGAATCTTCTCCTCATCAGTTGGCACCAGTTCCATATCCTTGATCTTCTTCTCTGTCTTATCCAACCATATAGCAAGAGGCACCAATTTATCCTGGAACTCCTTCGCGACTGCCATAGCCTGCTCAAGAGCCTCCATTCGATCAGCGGCTCCTTCTGTCAACTTATCGAATCTTCCCACCAAATTGGTCAGCTGTTTTTCGATTATTTTGCGCTCTTTCGGGTCTGCGTCTGTTGCTACCTCTTGTCCCATGTTGTACAAAGAAGACATTGAGTTCTGACGATCCATCAACATCTTCTTCAAGAACTTCTGCTCCTGGAGTTGAGCTTTCACGACTTTGTAGTCTGATGATGGTGGCTTTTGGTTAGCTACCATTTCTTCTGTGTCGGTGAGCCACTTCTCCAAGCCGTCTAGAGCTTCTTGGAATTTTCCCGACTGGAGAAGACCTACGTCCAGTTTCCTGTCCCGTTCGTTCAGCTTTTCCTTCAGATCGTTCCAGCGTTCATTCATCTTGTCCAGGTCCTTCTCGATGTTGCTAGTGCTAACATCCCGACCAGCGGTTTGAACAAGGGTCTGACCAAGAAGATTGCATTCGTCCACTGCGCGAGCAATTGGCTCGATTTTGTGCAACTTAAGAGATCTAAAGTCGTCTTGTTGTAATCGGATGGAATCGACTTCTGAACCGACGGGTTTGAACTTCCTGACTTGATCTTGCGCGTCAGTGATGTCATCCATAACGTCAGCATGAGCATGATAGAACTGTTGTAGTTTATTCAAGGTGTCGTTCAGTTCCTCCTCTCTGTTTCTGGACCGATCATCAAGTTTGCCAAGTTGTCTCTTGAGACCTTCGACTTGATCTCTGGTTGCCACTGCATCAGCGGCGAAGCCAGAGTCAACTAGATTTTCACCAGAGTTGACAAGGCCGCTGATATCGTCCGAGAGTCTGTTGATCTTTTGGATTACTTTGTTGATCTCCTCCACCTGGCCTCGTACGGTCTTAATGTCTCGTCCAGGAGCCTTCATGGAGTCTAATTCTTTTTCTAGATTAGCTAGGTCTTGATTGATGCCCTTCAGGTGGTCTGTGAACTGAGCAACAGCAGTTGCTGCGCTCTGAAGCTCATTGCACCTGTCATCCAGTTTTGCCTGGAGATCTTCAATGCGGTCGGAAATATTGTCAACTTCATCTTGCAAGTGGGTTGCGTCAATTCCTTGCTCGCCTGCTTCTTTCGTCAAGTCGTTGGCTTGAAGTCGCACAGCTTGCAGAGGCTTCTTCAAGCTTACAGTTTCTTCTCTCAAATTCTGTAAAGGAAATACAAGACATAGAACGTTGTGTTCTGAAGAGTTTAGGAGCTCGGAGAAATTCTTACGAGCATAAGAATATGCTCGAACTTCATGTGCTTTGAGAATTTCATGAGAATTTATAAGCATTGTGAAATAAGATTTAAAAAATCGTTATTTTCTATCTATATTAATAATAATTACATTATTTAAAATGCTTCAGGTTAGGAAGAGCGCTTAATTTAAATGGTGAAAAAGTCAAAGTGATAGAAAACATGTAATTCGCATTAAACAAGTGCCTTATTCAACTTCTAAAAAACAAAATAAATGAATTTGAAACTAAAAAGATCCGCTTTTAGCCACAAATGGAATTGTTATATTAATAGTTAAATTTTCAATCAAAGTTATGAATTTTCATTATTTTAAACTAAAATTATTAATCTTGAATTAAAAATACGAAATTTTAATGAAATAGTTACATTTTCAACCCAAAAGATTAATTTTCTACGAAAGAAGACACATGTTCTACAAATTCTACAAAGTACATGATTTTTCATCTAAAAAGGATTAATTGTCACCCAAAATTAGAATAGTTAAAATGCTACAAAAATAAAAGGGTTCAACCAAAAAAAGCAAATTCTCAACAAAATAGTTTACTTTTCCTCAAAAAAAAACAAACATTAATTTCGGTGAGAATAGACAAATTGTGTCGGTATACATAGGCACCTCGTTTACATTATGTAAAATCATTTCCAGTTTTAAATTAATTTTGAATCTTTTCAGACCTTCTCAATATTTTTTCAACTCACTCGAACTTTTTCTGCGAATAATAATAATAGGTTTTGAAGACCTTTTTTTTAAACAGTTTATAAAGTCTCAATCAGGCGTTTACATTTGTTGAACTTTTAAAACATTCCGATTTAAACAGTTAAATCATTAACGATAAAATCTGACAATTCCTAAATTCTGAACTGATTTCGAATCGTCTTCTAAAATCAAGTATTATTGGCTTGTTGATCCTCAATGTACAGTTTAATTTGAAAAATCATTAAAATTTATATTCACAGTTGAACACCAAAAAAAAGTTTTATATCCAAAATTGTCGATTTCAAGCGTTTCAAATAAAAAATGTTTAAATGAAAGATTTTCGAATTACGCATTGTAAACTGAATGATATGATAATTAAAAAAAGATAGCAATTCAAGTAATTATGTTAAAAACTGTTGAAATCATACTTGAACAGATTATTTGCTCAAAAAATTTATAAAATTTCTAGTCAAAAACTAAATTCGCTGTTATTTCCCGGTTTCTCGGTTCAGCGGCCACCCAGTATATGTTTATTTACACAATAAATGATTGAAATTCTTGGATATTCAAGAACTCTAATCGAACGAGAGTTTCATCAAACATGTTTAATACAATAAGAAAACCTCTAACTTTGAGAGTTTCACAAAGCCCCCATAGATCACGATTCAGATAATAAAAAATCCAATATGTATCCAATTATAAGTGCTCACCTTTATTCTATCAAGAAGTTTTGGATCCTTCGCTGCTCCTCCAAGAGCATCATGAGACGCAAGCTTGTCTTCACATCTCTGCAAACTATGCTGCAAATCCCTCAGATTTTCATTGAAGTCCGACAAATGTCTAGCAGTATCCTCCAACGACTGGGTTCTTTCCAAAAGATCATTGTTCAACTTATCCCATCTAGTCTTCATGGCACTGAGTTCATTCTTGACGACATCCTTATCAATGTCACAAGCCCCGACAAACGTTTCTCCCAGAGTCTTGTTGTTCTCGAATTCTCCAGAGCGCTTCCAGACCTCGTTTCTGAAAGAGGACAACTCCTTCAACTGTTTCTCGATGTCCTTGCGCTTGAAAGACGCAGGCTTCAAGCCCTCGAGTTTATCCTCGGCTTGACGAAGCCACGGAAGGAAAATATCCTGCGCTCTATAATACTTCTTGCAGTGTTCATGGCAAGTTTGTAATCTTGTGTGTCTCTCCACAGTGTCTTTCTTCAAACGATCCCACTGCGACTGCATCTTATCCAAGTCGCGCTGAAGAGATCGGTTCTCGGTCTTCTGAGACCTGGTGAGAATATCGCGCCCTTTATTCAAAAGCATGATAACTTCGTGCTCCTTCCCCATGACGTTTCGATAGACTGGTTCGTGATGGTCAAGTTGTTGCTGGAGAATTTCACGATCAGCCGAAACCAACAACTTCTCTGACATATTTCCAAGCTCGTCCGCAAGCCAGCCAAGAGTTTTGCTGCAAGAGGCTTCGAATTGTCTTCCATCCCGGAGGTTTCCTTCGATCTCCGCCTTCCTGTGGTCCAGTTTCTTCTGTAGATTGTTGTAAAGCTTTTCAACGGAAGCGAGTTTTCCTTGAATCTCGGATTTGGATGCAGGGTCACTGAGGACTTCGCACAACTGAGCTCCAGCTGCCTCGGCATCGGCAAGCAGAGGTCTCTGGCCTTCGAGCTGGCGTTCGAGGTTTTCAATCTTGCGCAATTGTTCCTCGGGATCTTTGTCAAGTGGAAGATCGTCCAAGTTGTCAGAGATGCCTTGCAAGGCGTCTCGCAACCGATTAAGACTAGCATCAAACTCACGACTAGTGTCGACAGCATCTCCCAAACTTTGTGCTCGTTCATCCAATCGTCCGAGCTGATCAGCCCAGCGTTCCAAGATATTTTTCAATTTGTTGCTGATCTTCTGGCCGTCGGAGGTGTCGGCAGAAATTCGGGAGAGGATGCTTTCTCCAACTTGCACCAAGTGGTCAAGCTGTGGCTGCTGAGTTCGGAATTCTTCTCGTAGAACTTGCACTTGCTGCACTTGACTGGCGACCATTCTCGGGTCGGATGAAATTGGTCCGAGGGCACCTAACATTTTTTCCTTGGCACCCAGCCATGAGTGAAGCGCTTCGTGAGTATCGTGGAACTCCTTCATGTCTTCCAAGAACTTAATTCTGTCCTTGCATCTGTCGGAAATTGACTTCCAGCGGCTTGCGACATCTTCGAGTTCGTCATTGAGTCTATCGGCACCATCGGCTCCCTTCTTTCTGCGGACGAGGTCGCGAACTTGCGTTCTTGTACTGTCCAATAAGGACTGCTTTTCGTACATCTCCTCGACGATCACCTTGATCTGTTTTACCATTTTATCTGCTTCATCCTTGGTTGCTGGAATTGTCTCTTTTGGAAGTTGACGTTGAACCTAGAAACCATTTTTCATAGTTATTCATTAGTTATTTTATTCATTTTAGTTATTCATAGTTATTTCCATTTTCAGTTACAAAAATTAATTTTTAACGAAAAAAAAAACGAATTTTCAACTGAAATGAATCACCAACTAAAATAGTTGAATTTTAAACTAAGAAGAATGATTTCCACCAAAGAAGACGAATTTCAAACAAATATGTACATAAATTGTCAACTAAAAAAACAAATTGTCAACCACCAACTTAATGGTAAAAGTTTCAATTAAAAGACAGACCAACGTTCAAACAAAGAGATGAATTTTCAACTAAAATGATGCAATATTTAATTGAAATAGTTATTTACATTTTCTGGTTAAAAAATTAATTTTTAACGAAAAAAATGAATATTCTACAAAATAGTTTACCTTTCCACTGTAATGGCTACATTTTTAGCATGAAAATTAATTTTCAGCCAAGGAAAAAACGACTTTTCAATAAAACAATGAATTTTGAATTAAATGTTTGAACCTTCATCAAAAAATTTTATTTTTTACAAACTTTTTAGACTTTTAA
Source organism: Druon quercuslanigerum (assembly GCA_010014905.2). Classification (NCBI taxonomy): domain Eukaryota; kingdom Metazoa; phylum Arthropoda; class Insecta; order Hymenoptera; family Cynipidae; genus Druon; species Druon quercuslanigerum. The sequence continues at coordinate 9,014 of JAAAKG020158407.1, read as the reverse complement.
CTAAGTAATTAAATTTGCATTAGAAAAAAAGATTAATTCTGGACAAATAATTTATTAAGCGATATTTCGAGCTGAAAGGATTTTAATTTTTAATTAAATACAGTTGAATTCAACCAAGAATGATGAATTTTAAACGTAAATGTAATTTGCATCCATGAAAGATTTTTATGTAAAATAGCAAAATATTTAAATACAGTAATATAAAGCTACTTTTACAGATGAATAATCATTGTAATTCAAATTTAAAGTGAATTTAAATATAATAATTCCCTGTCAATTCCAAGTTTCCCTGATTTTTTTCGTAAAACCGTAACTTACCTTGTCCAGGAATTGCGAAAGCGTCTTCAGATTATCAAGGTGCCTGCGCAGTTCTTCCCGGATGTTGTCCAGCTCGGTCTGCCTGTCGGTCAACCTCACACCCAATAAACCATACCGATTGTTAATTTCTGAAAGCTGCTGTTGCACCAGGGATGACTCTTCCAGATGGAAACCGTCCTGACTGGATCGGCGGCTGCTAAATCCGCTGCTACCACCTGGAGAGACCGGACTTTGAACTGCATATGACTTAGTAGGGGAAGGTGAACGACCATCTTGTGACATTCGGCGTACTATAAAAAAAATTTAAATAAAGTGACTACGGGGTGTCCACTCAAATCCTGGAAGAAAGTTCCCTGACAATTCTAAGTTTTTAACAGGGTAGCGATTTGCCGGACGATTCCAAATTCCCGGCCATTTGTCGGTCAAGTTATTCAATTTTCCCGGCCAATTAATAGTATATGTTTTTTATCCATATTTGCCGCAAAACTCAACCATGTATTTTGATTTATCGCATTAATTCTAAACAACCTTTAACACAAGAGAGCGTAAAATGTGAAAATAACTGAATTTTGAAACAAATACTTGAATTTTCCACTAAAAAATATCAATTTCCAATCAAAATGGATAAGCTTAACTTTCAGTTAGAAGAATACTTGAAGTTACAAACATAATGAACAGTTTTAAAACAAGATTAGTTTTCTACAAAAAAATTAAAGAAAAAAAAAATTTTCCACGAACTAGTTGAATTTTAAGACAAAAAAGTGAATTTTCAACTAAAAAGATGAATATTTAACTGAAATACTTGAATTTTTAAGCACAAAGATGAATTTTTATACAAGATTAATGTTCTTTAAAAAAATACAATTAAAAAAAAAAGAATTTTTAATGAAATAGTTAAATTTTCATTTAAAGGAGACAAATTTTCAACCTAGTAGATGAATTTTGTACTAAAAAAAAATGAACTTTCAACCGAAAATGGAAAAGTTACCTTTTAGTTAATAAAATTCATTTTTAACGTAACTCATGAATTCTCAATCAAAATGATGAATCTTCAACTTAAATAGTTGAATTTTAAACCAAAAAATGAGTTTTCAGCAAAAACAGAAAAGTTCTATTTTCTCTTAAAAATCTATAAAAAAACGTATTTTAAGCAAAATAGTTAAATTTTGAACTGGAATAGTTAAATTTATATATAAAAAAAATTGATTTCCAGCAAATTGGTAACATTTTCAATAAGAGATGAATTTTCAAAGAAAATGATGAATGTCCAATAAACAATTTCTTTAATACAAAACTTAATGTTTAATAAATGAGTTTTAACCAAGTAGTTGATTTTTTAAATAAGCAAATGAATCCGTAACTTATAAACACACTTATACGTCCTACGACTGTAGATTAAGTAGAAATTACTTTTCTAAATTGACAAAAATGATTTAAATAACGAAAACTTGAATTTTACCGCGAACAGAAGTAAATTCCCGGATTTTAATCCAAATTCGCGGTCATTTTCGGTCAATAAAATTCCCGATCAAGTCGCCACCCTATTTCCAGTTAGGATGGACACCCTGAACTAATGCTGTGGAGTGCTGAAAGTGAATTATAAGCGGGTCTGTAAATATATGAGTGCTAAAAGTGAATGAATTCCATCACCTTAAATGTGGGAGAACAAAAATCATTGTTAAAATTTTATCACGAAAAATTAAAAAAAAACTTACGTGGGCTAGTAATACTCGGTCGTTTCGTGGGACTAGAACTTCCACGACGTCTTGTTGGACTCTCTCCTCTCTCCTTCAACAGACTGTCATAAGCAATTCCAAGATCGTTAACTTTGTCCACAGTATTTCCATAATCCCTGTATTCCTTCTGAATCGGTTTCAGATCCTCGATCTGCTTCTTCAAAATATCCAGATCAACTGCAACCGGATGGAGTCTCTGTACCCGGTTCTCAGTACGATTCAGCCAATCAATAACCTGATCCCTCAATTTCTCATAAGCGCAAAGTCTCTCAGCTCTCGATTTACTCAATCTCTGCTTCTCGTCCAACAGATTACTCAACTCCTTCCACTGCGATTCGAGCGCCTTGATCTTATCTCTGATTCCCGCTGCGTCGGTGATTTCCTTCTTTGCGAGCAAGTTCTTTCCATTGCGTATCAGATCTTCAAAGTTTCCACGCTGATCTTCTCGTTTGTCCACCAACTGCGCCATTTTGCTTTCATGCTCGGAAATGTCCAGTTTACTGAGATCTCGGGATTCAAGCAGCTCGATCATGTGCGAATACCAGCTGTCGAACTGGCCACTTTCGGCCAGGAAGCCGTGCAAAGCTTGAGCGACTTCATCAAGGAATTCGCCTCTACGAAGAGACTTCTCCATCAGCTTCTCGAATCGACTCTGCACGTCTTTCAGTTTGGCCTCGGTGCGCTTAGCAATTCGGGCGTTGCTTGAATTCAGAAGGAGATCTTGGGCGCTGTTTGTAATCGCTTCCACGCTGGCGCGGTGACTGTCCAAATCAGCTTGAAGAACTCGCTGTTCACTCTGTTGCTCCTCGAGACGTTCCTTCTGGAGACTCGCTGGTCGCTGGAGATTCTTGAATTGACTCTCGGCATTGTTCAGCCAGATTACTAAGCCATCGAGAGCGTCCTGAACTCCTTGACTCTTGACCAAGGCAGTTTCCAATTCCTGGCACTTATCAGCCAAAGAGTTGCTCAACTGTCGGTACTTGTCTTCCAAATTCTTCACGGGCTCTTCCAATTGTCTCGCTTCAGTGGGTGTCAGTTGTCCCTCCAGGGATCTCAAGAGAGCTTCAACGCTGGATTTAGCATTCTCGACGAGACGCTCATTCGCCAAGAACTCGTTGTTCAAAGCCTTGGCCTTGCTCAGCTGATCTTCAACTTGTTTCGGTTCGCCGGATATCGGTTCGGATATAATTCTGTGCACTTTGGGTTCGACATCTCTCAGCCAGGATTTTGCCTTCTCAAGAGAGTCGGTGTAATCTCGCTGTCTGCCTCCAACGCCTGATAATCTATCGGAGAGAGTATTGGCTCTTGCAAGCAGGTCTTTGTACTGAGCAGTGACGATTGAAACTTCACTGCGCACTGGAGAATCCTGGCTGGAAATTGGTTCCTTGTGCGGTAGACGCTGAGGAAGACTGGTTCTAAAGTCATTCAGAATCTGGAGATACTCTTTGCTCTCGTCGACAAACTTCTGAGCTGCCATGGTGATGAACCGAAGGTCTGCTTGATGAGCAATCACATCGCTGATGAAATCGCGAGTAGTGTCTGTGCTGCTGGTCAGTTTGTTCAGATCCGAGAGGGAACGTTCCTTGTCTTCGAGAATGCGACGGGCTTTGTCGAGCCAGATTGAGAATGATGACACTTCATTCCTGGCAAAAAGGTAGGGCGATTTATTAGAAAAACTCAGACAGGGTGTCCACTCAAATCTCGGATACAAGTTTCCTGACAATTCCAGGGGTTTTTTCAGGTATCTCGAGTTTTTTTTAACAATTCAATTTAAACCGCAACAAAATTCTAAATTTGTAAACAAAAATATTATTTTTTCAACAAGATGGATGAATTTTTAATGAAATAATTGAATTTTCAATCCAAAAGATTAATTTTCTACCAAAAACAAGAAAGAAATTTTAAACAAAAGTGATGAATATTTAACTGGAACAGATGAATTTTCAGATTATAAGAATAATTTTCTAAAAAAAGATAAAATTATAAAAAAACGTAAATGTATTAAATTCAATTTAAACCGCATAAAAATCCTAACTTTTTAAATAAAAATATAGTAAAGAATTTTTAAACAAAAATTATGAATATTTAACTGTAATAGATGAATTTTCAAAGAAAAAGATTAACTTTTTAACAAAAAAGACGAAATTTAAACAAGACTGGAATTTTTAACCAAATAGCTCCATTTTTATCTGAAAAAACATTAATCAACAGAATAGTTGAATTTTTAACTAAAAAGGATCAATTTTCAATTTAAAAATAGAATAATTAAATTTTCAGTTAAAAAAGATTATTTTTCGACCAAACTACCAACTAAAATGATGAATAAAGAGTGATTATTTAATTGAAATACTTGAATCTTCAATCAAAAAGATAAATTTTGAAAAACGAAGTTTATTTTTGAAACAAGAAAATTAATTTTTGTACCAAAAAAGTCTATTTTGCAAACAATATACACGAATTTTTAAAGAAATAGTTCAATTCTCAATGAAAGTAAGACAAATTTACACCCAAAAGTTGAATTTTGAACTAAAAAAGATCACGTTGAATTTTCAACAAAAAAAGATAAATTTTCAACCAAGAAGATGAATTTTCAGCCACGAAGATTAATTTTCTAGCAAAACGACGAAATTTCAATAAAATATACGAATTTTTCAACCAAAAATAGAAAATGTTCAACTTTCTGGTAAAAAATTAATTTCAAGGAATAAAATACGATTTTTTAAACAAAACAGTGTTGTAATACAACGATTATTTTACAAATGAAAAATTATTTTTATTTAATTTGATATTGCAATTAAAAAAAAATTTAGCAAGCTCTCGAAAAGTTCCCTGACATTTTCGGGTTTTTCCAGGTATAAAAAAATGCCCTGAAAATCCCAGGTATTCCAGGTAGTGTAGACACCCTGCTCAGATAATAATTAAAAATAAGAGCTATGCTCTTTCTGATGTAAATTGGACGTACTTAAATTTGTTGAGCTCATCTCTTGCAGAAGTGAGACGTCTAAGAAGTCTGTCAGTGCGATCAAAAGCTCTGTCGAATCGAGTCTTGAGGGAACGTCCGTTCTTTTCCAAAGTAGATATTTCATCACTGGAGAGGACATCACTTCCAGTCAGGACAACTTGCCTGACTTGGTCCAAACAAGATGACACGGACCGAGTGTGGGAGTCCAAATCTTCTTTGACTTGCTGTAAATAACAATTTAAAGAACAAATAAGAATATGATTAGGAATATTCCATAAACAATGTTACCACTTCCGAGGGAGGGGGGGGGGGGGGGCCCCAAAAACGTTTTTAGTGCCTTTCCAAAAGGTGAATGTTTTTTGTAGGAAAATAATCTTTTTTTTTGAAAAATCAACTTTTGGCTGCAAATTCTCGAATTTTATTAAAAATTCGTCCTTTTTAGTAGTAAATTAAAATATTCGTTTAAAACTTATATTTTTTGGTTGAAAATTCAATATTTAGTTGAGAATTCTTGCATTTTAATACAAGTTCAAATTTATTCGTAGTAAATTAATGTTTTTAGATAAAACTGTTTTGTTGACAAATCTTAAATTTTATTAAAAATTCGTCTTTTTTGGTAGTAAATTAACCTTTTTGTTTAAAAAATCATCTTTTTTAGGTGAAACTTCAACTTTTGGGTTCAGAATTCTCGAATTTTGTTAAAAATTTGTCTTTTTTGTAGTAAAGCAATCTTTTGCTTAAAATTTCATATTTTTTTGTTGAAAATTAAACTTTTTGTTCAGAATTCTTGAGTTTAAAAAAAATTCGTTCTTTTCAGTAGAAAATTAATTTTTCTGTTTAAAATTTCATTTTTTGTTCGTTAAAACTGTAGTTAAACTTTAGAACTTAGTTATTATTTTATTTTATTCTGATTTTTAAGAAAGTATACTTTCTTAAAAATTAAAAGAAAAATTTTTTCCCTAGAAATTCAGCTTCTTGGTTGAGAATTATTGAATTGGATTAAAAAATTAACCTTTTTTGTAGTAAATTAATCTTTTTTTAAAGAAATTTATACTTTTTAGTTCAAAATTCAATTTTTTTGATGAGAACTCTTGAACTTAATTAAAAATTCTTTTTTTTTGTAGTAAATTAATCTTTTCTACAAAATTCATCTTTTTTAGTTGAAACTTCAACTTTTTCATACAGAAGTCTTGAATTTTTAATAAAATTCGTCATTTTGGTAGTAAATTAATATTTTCTTTAAAAATTCTTCTTTTTTAATTAAAAAATTCAACTTTTTTGTTCAGAATTCTTGAATTTTGTTAAAAATTCTTCAATTTTTGTACTAAATTAATCTTTTTGTTTAAAATTTCATCTTTTTTAGTTGAAAATACAAAATTTTTGGTTGAGAATTCTTAAATTTAATTTTAAATGGTCTTTTTTGCTACTAAATTAATATTTTGGTTTAGAAATTTCTATTTTTTAGTTGAAAATTTAAGTTTTTGGTTAGGAATTCTTGAATTTGGTTAAAAATTTGTTTTTTTTCGCTAGAAAATTAATCATTTTTTTTTAATTTCATGTTTTTTTGTTAAAAATTAACAAATAGGTTTTAAAGTTTAACTACTTTCTTAAAAATTAAAAGAAAAAGTTCTTTCTTTCCTGAGGATTCAACTTTTTGGTTGTGAATTCTTGAATTTGATTGAAAAGTTACATTTTTTAGTTGAAAATTTAACTTTCTGGTTAAGAATTCTTAACTTTGGTTAACAATTCGTGTATTTCGGTAGATAATTATTCTTTTTGTTTAAAGTTTAAATTTTTTGGTTAAAACTTTCACAATTAGGTTTTAAAGTTGAACTACTTTCTTAAAATTCTACAAAATTCTAAAATCTAAAAAATTTAAGTTTTTGGTTCTTGAATTTGAATGAAATTTTATCTTGTTTGGTAGTAAATTAATCTCTTTGTTTAAAAATTCATAGTTTTTAGTTAAAAATTCACCTTTTTGGTTAAGAAGTCTTAAATTTCTAACTCCTTTCTTTGAATAGAAAATTGATCTTATTGTTTAAAAATTCATCTTTTTTGTTAAAAATTTAATTATATTTTAAAGTTTAAATACTTTCTGAAAAATTCTTGAAAATTGAACTTTTTTCTTGAAAATTCTTTTTTTTGTTTAAAAATTACTTTAGCAATTGAAAATTTACCTATTCCATTTGTGGTGGAAAATGGTTATTTTATAATTAGAAATTGAACTTCAAAATCAACAATCGAAATTTTATATTCTTGACTTGAATATTACTATTTAGTAGTTCTTTTTTTAGAATTTAAAATTATTTTGTTTAATTAAAAGTTTAACGATTCCATTTTTGGTTAAAAAAGTACTTTTCTTAGTTCAGAAATTCAATAATACCCAGATTAACTGTCACATAAAATTCATTTAGGCATATTTCAACACTTATTCTGAACATCACTTTTTTTTATTTTAATTCTTAATTTATTGGTTCATAAGCATAAGCAAATCAACGGTTGTAAGCAAGGGGGAGGGAGTGGGTGAAAATTGCCAAAAATTGGTAACGTAGTTTATGGATGATGATTTACCAGAGCAGAATACAAACGATGAGGCCTTCTCTTGAATAAAAAAAATTACCTTCATTATATTGATCTGGTTTCTGAGATCTTCGATATCTTCCTTGACGACATCTTGGCTCGCCAATTTTTCTTCCACTTCGGAGATCCATTGCAGAAGTTTTGTGAGTTGTTCGTCGCACAACTTGTACTTCTCTTCGACCGCTTGCTACAATAAATTGCGATTAAAGATTGCATGCTAAGAAAACACAGGGAAAACAAGATCTTAATAGAGAAGAAAGAATTCCCCCATCTTACCAATGGAAGCGATAAATTAGAAATAAATAAAAAGAACATCGAGATTGTCATTCGTAAAAATACTTAAAGCTTACGGCATACCTCACACATGCAAGCACAAACACACGAAAAAAATAGAATGTACGCAGTGTCGTAAAGTAGATACAATAATGGACGGTAGCTTTAATTTATCTGCAAGGACTGCATATTTAATGTATGTGTTTTTCATATGCAGTCTAAAGCACAATGGAAAAAGAGATCGCTTGAAGCCTCGTATTCTTGGCACAAACTTTTCAAGCAAATAAATTAAAACGCACAATAATGATAGGTGTGACGACGATGAGTATAGTATACTTTTATGAAGAAATGTAAAGTATAATGCAGTAGTTTTTTTTTCATAAAGTTGAACTATTTAAATCATAAGAACGTAAATACCTGAAAACATAAAAAAGTTTACACACACAATTAATAAGAAATATAAGAAAGTATTAAAAAACTGGATTAAAAGTATAAAGTATAAAGAAACTCAGAAGTCAAATATATATCAGTTGTAAAAAATATATATGTCAGTAACGACAACGAGCTGAGTTATTGGATTATACGGCAAATATTATGTTTCATTAACAACGTTAAGGACTTTTTGTTCAAAATAAATTGTCGTCAGGTAGTAAAACATAAAGGATAACAGCAACTTAGGGACCGTACTTAAAACAAAATATTTCTACCCCCTCTCTATTACAGTAAGTAATTTTTAGTTTCCAGAAATTTTTTGTTAGTTATTGCTAGTAGAATTAATTGAGGTGTCCGAGAACTTCATTTAAAAAATTTCCTGATTGTTCCTTGATTAATTTTACATTTTTCTTGATCATTAACATTCCAATACTTCAATTTTCAACAAAATAATTACATTTTGAACATAATAGTTGAATTTTCAAAAAAGATTAAACTTATACACACAAAAAAGTATTTTAAGACCAAAAGACGAATTTTCAACAAATAAAGATTTTTCACTAAATAAAAAAAGAAACGTTGATCTAAATTGTTGAACCTTCAAGCTAAAAGATGAATTTTTCCTAAAAAAATTGGAATAAAATATATATATATATATATATATATATGACTTTTCAGAAAAAAATTGATTATCCAAGAAACTGATGCATTTT
>JAAAKG020158396.1:0-29790 GCA_010014905.2 Druon quercuslanigerum | reverse complement strand
TCAAATGAAGTACTTTAACGTACTTTATTGTACTCTATTGCATTTCCCAAAGTTTCAGCTCGATCTTTTATTTAAAAAAAGTTCTCACGTTCAAAAAAATATTCAATGCACTGAAAAAGTGAGTCGGTAATATAGGTATTTAGCTGTATCGCATGCCCTTAAGGGCACGTGAAACAGCCAAATATCTATATTACCGACCTCACTTTATCAATTCACTGAATATTTTGTTGAACCTTAGAACTTTTTTTCTAAATAAAATATCGAGCTGAAACTTTGGAAAATGTATTGAGTACAATAAAGTACGTTTAGACACGTTTAGTTTAGACACGTACGTTTAGTTGAAATATTCTTTTTACATCTTTTATTATCAAATTTTGTACTTTAACGTAGTTTTCTGTTGGCTCTTGCATTTCTTAAAGTTTGGGGCCGATATTTTATGTATAAAAAAAGTTCGAACGTTACAAAAATATGGAAAAAGGCTCCCAATTTTAATTAGGTCAGAAATAATTTTCAGTGACTTTCTACACTTTCAGCTCGATATGTTATTTACAAAAAAAATTTTTACGTTCAAAGAAATATTCGGTGAACTGATAAAATGAGGTCGGTAATATAGGCATTTGACTGTGTCACGTGTCCTTAAGAATCAAAATATTATAACTGATTTCATTTAAAAAAAAAAATTATTTTTTATGAAAAACGTTTAAATTCACCAAAAAAAAACATTAGTTTTGACCATGTTGTTTGCAATTGAATTTTTTGTGACTGAAGCTTCTTACCAATTTTTGAAAAATGATTGAATTTTAATAAATGACGGCTTATTTTTCTCGGGAAAACATTATCTAAATAATTAATCATTTTTCAAAATTCAGTAAAGGCGACTCTTAGAAAAAATTCAATTTCAAAAAACATTATAAAAATTAATGTTTTTTGTTGTTGTGAGCGTTAAAATTTTTCATAAAAAATAATGTTTTTTATCTGAAATGAAATCAGTTATAATATTTTGATTCCTAAAATCATAAAAAAACTATTTTTTTCAGATATCTGACTTTTGGTACGACAACTACCAAAGAACAAAATTTATAGAGAACGAATAATTTTTTTTTTGTGCTAGACCTAAATTTTTTATGTTCAAAATGCCTCTATTTAATGGACAAAGGTAACTGAAAAAGTTTCATCCCCTTCGCAACTCTGGAACTATAGATAATTTTTATTTATTTTTTATTTTTCTGAGTTTAAGGATTTAAACACAATTTATCTTGCTTATATGAAAAAAGTTTTTTTGATATTTAAAATACAGTAATATTGATCTATTCTTAAAACTTTCATGACTGATTTATGAAGTTTCAAAATAATGGTTTATTCAGTTAATATGAGACATTTTTCTTTTGAGATTCATAATACAGCAATTTTTATAGAACACATCGATTAATATGTTGATGGGCTCTCTGATTTTCTGAAAATCAGATTTTCGGTAAAATAAAAACATAAGCTTGAAAAATATTGCAAATACTAATTTTTTTCTTTTGTGAGAGAAAAACAAACCTCTACGAGGAAGAAAAATGCTCATAAAATGCTCATACATAAATGCACCCATGGTGAATAAATACACCCACAGTAAATAAAGTAAAATCTGGATTTAGTGTCAGTTTTGGGGCTGACCGTGACCATAAATACAGAGTCTCGGAACAGTTTTATATCTCTTGTTTCGTCACGCCTGAGTGAGCACCGCAAACCCCCCGCAGCTTTTCCCACCCGCTCCCACCGCGTTGTGTGAATTCTCAGAAATACTAAATCCAGAATCACTAAATCCACTTTCGAGTGTACATCCAAACTATTTCGTAGCGATATTTAGAAAATGTAATAATCTGAATAGATTGGTTCAGGGTCAACCACAAATATGCACTTCACTTTTTTATTTTCTTTATTGGATTGTCATTTCTATCTGAGGAAGTCTTAAAAAAATTTGCACTTCTAAATTAAAGTATTTTAGGCAAAGGCTGTAATGGAAAGTTAAATTTGTACTCACACCCTGTAAAATGAAAGCGGAAACAATTTAATTTTGTACAATCAGCATGAGCTTCACACTGGCAAAGGACATAAATCATTCTCGATCTTTTACAACTTAATTTCCAGTATTCAACAATATAAGATAAAATTTTTGCAGTTTCAGAAAGCATATGAAAGACACGAGATCGTTCTGTGAAATTGCACTGGTTGAATGTATTTACAATAATTATTTATTAATTAATTTAATTATTTATTAAAAAATGGAAATTGTTTGAATAGGAGAATTTGAAAATTCCGATTTACGCGAATTGCGGTCTATCGACTTGTAAAATTTTTAATCGCTTTCATAGAATTGATCTTTTCAATCGGTCACTGATTCAGGCAAATTTCGTTGAATTATTAATTCTGATATTTCATACAACTCAGCCAGTAAATGTCGTTCCGTTAAAAAAAAAGAAAAAAAATCAAGAGATGTGCCTGAAATGGTAAGGGCTATTAGGTGTCCAATTGGAATGAATAAAATTTGCGTAAATCGGCATTAAATTTTCCCAAAAAGGCAAAATTAACTGACCCGCCCAGGAAAAAAGAATCAATTAAAATGAAATGTGTTTGAATCGGAAAATTTAAGATTTCTGATTCACGCAAATTTAATTGTTTCTCAGTTTTTTCAATCGGAAATACATTACTGGCTAAGTTTTATGAAATTTCAGAAACTCAGCCCGTAAATGTTCCTAAAAAAAATAATTCGACGGAATTGAAAAGATTAAATTTATAAAACCGTTTAAAAATTTCACAAACAGATAGACCGCAATTCGCGTAAATCGGCATTCTTAAATTCTCCGATTCAATTTTCTCATTTCCATTTCTCGTTCAATCTATTCTTTCTTCCTGGGCTTAATAAAAAAAATGTTGCAACCAGTTGTATTTTAAACCCAAAACAGAAGGTATTTTCCAAACGAAACGAATTTTCCAAAAAAACTGAGATTTTTTTAACCAGAAAATATGAATTTTCCACACAAAAGTTAATTTTAAACAAAACAGTTAAATTTTCAATGAAAATAATAGAATTTTTAACCCCAACAAAGAATTTCCAACGAATAGTTTAATTTTCAAACAAATATTAGAATCTTTTACTAAAATAATAGACTTTTCAAACAAATACATGAATTTCTAATCAACAAGATAGTTATAGAAATTTTAAATAAAAAAACATAACAGTTTATATTTCAATATAACAAAAATTTATGTTATAATAAAAAAAAGCCTAATTTATTAAAAAAAAAAACGAATTTCCAACAAAATCTATAAATGATCACCCGAATTTTTTTAACCAGTTGTATTTTTAACCAAAAAATAAAATATTTTCCAAGAAAGACAAATTTTATTCCAAGTTTAATTTCGTTACCCAAAAGTATGAATTTTGCACAAAAAATATAATTTTTAACTAAATAGTTGAATTTCCAACCAAATGGATTCTCAACGACATGCATACATTCTCTATAAAGAGAAAGGTTTTATATGAAAAAAGAAAACTTTCCAAATGAAATGATGAGTCTTCAACCAAAAAAATTACTTTTTAATACAGTAGTTCAATTTTTAACCAAGTAGTTGTATTTTCAACAAAAAAGATGAATTCTTAACGAAAAATGTAACAGTTGATAGTAAAAAAATTTTCATTTGAAATAAAAGACAGTTTAATTCATTCAAAAAAGACAATTTTTCAACAAAATAGTTGAATTCTCAATCAAAAAATGATAATTTTTAACCAGTTGTATTTTGAAACAAAAAACATAAAATAATTTCAAAAGAAAAACTTTCTACAAAAAAAATTTTTTTTAACCAAAAGTTCTTAACCAGATGTATTTTTAACCAAAAAGCAATATATTTTTCAAACAAGAAAAATGTTCTTCAAAAACGTTAAATTTTTAACCGAAATTTATGCATTTTCCAGACAAAAAATGTATTTGTAATTACATGGTTAAATTTTCAACCGAATGTATACATTTTTAACCAGATGCATGAATTTTTTATCAAGAGGATTATGATTTTCTAACAAAAAAGTCGAACCAAAAATTATGAATCACCAATAACTAAAAAAATGATTTAAGGAAAAATGTAATAGTTGATATTTAATTATAAGATTTTTATTATGAATATAAATATATATTCATCCAGTTCATCCAGTAAATACCGATTTTTTAAATAAAATAGTTCATTTTTTGGCTAAAAAACCCAAATGTTCGATTAAAAATTAATCTGTTTTGGTTGAGGATTCAACTATATTGTTGAAATATGACATTTTTATGGTTGAAAAGTTGCTTTAAAAATTCAAATTTTTGTTTGAAAATGCATGAATTTTTTAGAAATGAATAGTTATTGGTATCAAATTAATTTTCTTGGTTAAAAATGTATCTTCTCGGTCGAAATTTTTATATTTTTTTGCATAAAAAATTTATTTCTTTGATTGAAAATTAGTTTTTTTATAAATAATAATTTTTTGTACTGAACATTAAATTATCCTATATAGTACTCTATTTTAAGTACGCAAAATTTTGGGTGAAAATTAAACTATTTTGTGAAAATGCGTTTTTTCTTTTGTTCAAAAGTTCCTTTAAAAATCCAAGATTTGTTTGAAACTGCACCTATTTTTTTTAGAAATTAATCGCTATTTGTAAAAAAAATTAATTTTCTTGGTTGAAAATTTATTTTCTGGGTCGAATTCTGGTCGACTAATTTTTTTTCGCGACACAAATTTTACTTTCGCCCCGCTGATTTATTTTGTTATAAATGAATCGTTATGGATAGAAAATTAATCTTCTTAGTTGAAATTTCTTTATTTCTGTGATTGGATTTTTTTGATTGAATATTAATTTTTTACACTGAAAATTCAAATATTCTATTTTTAAATCCGAATCTATCTGGTTTTAGGTGCAAACTCAACTATTTTCTTCAAAATTCGTCTTTTTTTGGCTAAAAATTCCTTCAAAAATTCAAATGTATTTGAAAATTCATGTATTTTGTTAGAAATTAACCTTTATTTGTATAAAAGAATTCTTTTTAGTTGCAAATTTATTTCTTTGATTGAAAATTAGTTTTTTTTTATTGATTTTTTTCTACTGAAAATATAACTATTAAATTTATCAACTATTTTGTTGAAAATTCGTGTTTTTTGTTTTGAAATGTATTAAAAAAGTCAATTATTTATTTGAAAATATATGAATTATCTTAGAAATTAATCTAAATTGGTATACAATTATTCTTCTCCGCTGAAAATTATTCTTTCTGGTTGAAAAAACATTTCTTTTCTTGAAAATAAGTTTTATCATTACATTTTTTTTTACTTGCGTCTACAAAAATGTCTAAAATTACAATAAAAATTAATTTTTGGACATTTTTTGTTGTTTTTTCTATAAATTTAGGACCAAACACAAATTGTTTAGTACCGTTCATATAATATCCAAACTTTGAACTCGATATTTCAATTCGTGAGGACGTAAATTGATCTAAGAAAATGTCGATAAGGTAGGAATTAGGAAAGTATTACATGCCCTGAAAAAAGTACAAGACTTAAAAAATACGAAAGGAAGTGAGTTACGTTTGCAGTAGCAGTGCAGCAATTGCCAATAACCATAATAGATTGCAATCAGCAAAATGTAAATTGAGCGTGAGATCACCCATATAAAAGCTGCTAGATTTCCTCAGCGACATCTACTATTATTCTCCTGTTAATGTCACTATTTATAAATAAAATAGTTGACACTCTCAGTAAATCAGAGGCGTTTAAAGATAAACTATGTCAAGTTTTCTTTGAAGTCTTGATCAGAATATGCAAATTTTTGTGTTGAATCGACTGAAAGATTGATAGTTGCGGGTTAAAAAATAGCCAAGAATTCACAGAAATGTTTTAATAGTAGGTCACTTTAAAGGACTTTACAGCCTATTCGTAACATATTGAATACTTCGTAAATCAAGGCACTGTAATGACTAGAAAATATATAACAACTGTCGTTTTTGTTTATATTTCTATACAATATAAAAAATTCAGTCTAGATTCTACAAGGCTCTACAATTCTAATTTCCGAGACTTTCAATCCAGAATTTAATTACAGGGATCACTCTCTTTCCCCTACTCTCGAAAAAATTTCCCTTTTTTCCCTTTCTCTTCAAATTAGCTAGATTTGAGAGGACAATATTTAAATTATGCAGGAAGTTTCAAAGTGGAAAGTAGTCTCGAGTTTGAATTTTCAAAATTATAATTTGCATTTGCTTGAAATTTACCAGAGCATTTATTTTAAATATTTAAAAAATTAGTTTTTGAGGAACGTATATTTATATTTTATTTTTAATTTATCTTATCCTGTATTATAACACTGAATTATAAGTTCTGTCGAATAAATAAAAAAAACAGTCCAATTTATTTCATTATTATAATTTACTAAATTAATATTTATTTATTTTTTCATAATTTGGAATCTAATTAGAATTATGGATTTTTTAAAATGAGAAAATATTTTTGATTACGAAAACAGTTTTAAATATATGAAAATTGTTTATTACATACATTTTTTTGTCGAGCTTTCATATTGCCGCTAATAAATCTCCAAAGACCCACAAGGACATGATCAGAAACCGATTTTTTTTTAAATCTTATAAATATTATTTTACAATGGCGATCCATTTTCGAAAAAATCAACTGAATTAAAATATTCATTTACTATATTAAGTCTTATTTAATTTGAAAAAATTGAATGCCCAACTGTTGAAAATCCAATCTTCAACAGTCGAAAATTCAATTTTAAATTCAACATATAAAAATTTTACTGCTTTGAATTAAAGTAAACTGAAAGTTCATTTGTGAAAAAATTCAATATTTAACAGCAAGATATTTAACAACGAGATTGATATTTAAATTTTTAGAAGATGAAAATTAAAATATTAAAAATTGAAGAAAACTAAGATTTCAATATTTACCCGTTGAAAATAAAAAAAAATTATTTTTATCTGTTGCAGATGGAAGAGAAAAATAAATATAAAAAATGTAATTATTAGATGTTGAAAATTAAAGAAAATTGAATTTTTAAAATATGAAAATTGAAGAAATTTAAATTTTTAATAGTTAAATGTTTAACAGATTACATTAAATTTTTTATTTTCTTCCTTTTTTAATATTTGAAAATTCAACTGGTTTAAATTAAACACAATTTAAAATTAAATACTTAACTGTAAAGATCGAATAAAATTAAATTTTCGATTGCTGAAAATGTAAAAAATTTGATATTTTGAATCATCAACGGATGAAAATTTAAATGTGAAAATTAAACATTTAACTGTTCGTAAATTGAAAAATTAGAATTTTAAATTTTTAAAAGTTTAATGATCAATTTTCTTCAATTTTCAACAGTTGCAAATTCAATTTTTTTTACATTTTTAAGATTTGATAATGTAAATGTTTTAAATAGAAGTAAATTGAAAAATCAATTGTTGCAAATTGAATATTGAACTGTTAAAAATAAAAAAAATTGCTTTTTTAATTGTTGAAAACTTATAATTGAATTTGCAACAGTTGAAAATTCAAATGTTAAAAAATGAAGAAAACTGACTAATGGATATTCAATTGTTGAAAATTAGAAAAAATTTAATTTTAACTCTTGCAGTAAATTTAATTTTCTTCTATTTTAAATATTTGATAATTCAACAGTTTCAAATTAAACAAATTTAATTTCAAAATGCAATTATTAATTTTCTTCAATTTTCAACAGATCAATTTTTAATTGATTAAAATTTAATTTTTAATTTTCTACCATTTTCAATATTTGAAAATTCAACTGTTTTAAATTAAACAATACTTAAAATTGAATATTTAAGTGTTGAAGATCGAAGAAAATTAAATTTTCGATTGTTGGAAATTTAAAAAAATTGATAATTGAATTTTCAACAGATGACAACTTAAATGTGAAAATTGAATATTTACCTGTTGGAAATGCGAGAACTTGTAATTTTTAGCTGTTAAAAATTTAATTATCAATTTATTTCAATTTTCAACTGATAAATTTAAATTTTGTTCTATTTTTAAGATTTGCGAATTCAACTGTTTTAAATTGAAGTAAATTGAAAATTCAATTGCTGCATATTTAATACCGAACTGTTAAAAATTGAAGAAAATTGATAAATTAATTATTTTCAAAAGGTGAAAAGTCAAATGTTAAAGAAGAAAGAAAATTGAATTTTTAATTGTCAAAAGTTGAAGAAAATTAAAAAGCAAAGAAAATTGAACGTTGAGTTTTCAACAGTCAATCTGTTTATCCACCTGTTATTCAAATGTCGAATTTAATATGAGAATGTAACAAAAAAATATTTCAATCTGCAAAACAAAATTTTTCATAAAGTCGACTTTTTCGAAAACGAGTCGCTACTGACAAGTAGTATTTTTTGGCCAATTAATAGCCATCCAGTTGGCTTTCAGTAGGAAATTAATGAGATTTAAAAAAATCCAATTATTATAATTTCTACATGTAAAAATTGAAGTTTAAAATTTCCCTTTTTCGTGACAAATTACTCTATTTTTCTCTTTTAGGATCTCCTTTTGTACTGTGATCACTGTAATTATAAATAATCAAAATAAAATATGTGGTTTCCAATAAATTTAATAGGCATTATTTTTCTGATTTAAAATTCGCATCAAGAACAAATCGAAATATCCTTTTAAGTCTTGTTTTAACTTTTGAAAAAGTATATAAATGATGTCACGTAATTATTTAGGGCTAAAATATATTTTTTCCTTGGGAAAAATATGAGAAATTTTTTTTTATCAAAACATGTTTTTATGAAATTAAATATTTACCTGAATTATGAGAAAAATTAATTAAAATTTTCTTTAAAAATTCGTATTTTGGTAAGAAATTGACATAATTTAATTTTATTTGTAGTAGATTTTAGTGCAATCTTCTCTAATTCAAATTCCTTTCAAAATCAAAAGTATTTTTAAGTTACTAAAATTTCCTACATTTTTCAAAAAAACTAAAAAGTAATTTTTCTCAAAAAAGTCACCTGGAATTTTATTCTTGATTTTTTGTTAAATCATGGTAATATGAGAGACATATCATGTGTAAGTTTCGTTCTCGTGAAACTATCCTTTTTTAAACAAAAATTATTTTTTTATAATGTAAAATAAAATCTTCAAAATATCAATTCTTTTATTAAACATTCAGAATTTTATGTGTTCATGATGCAAACATAATTTACAATTAGAAAATATGCAGCTATAAATTAGGAAATATCCAACCTTTTAGATTTGAAATTAAAAACTTGATGAAATGATTTTTTTGCGTTTTTTTTCTTGGTATAACTTCACAAAAGTAGTACAATGTTACAGAAAACTCCTTAATTGTAACCAGGGTGGAAATTTTAATCGAAGAAAAAAATCACGGTTCGAAAACATTTTTCACGGTCAATAAAATTAAAAAATTCGAACTCTAAAGCAAAACAAATTTTCCATTTGCAGTAATAAAAAATAAACTACAATTTAAAAAACTTAAAATGGAACTATTGAATTTTAAACTTTTAAAATTGAAGTATAAAACTTTTTTCATTCAAAAATGTCATATTCAAATAATCAATCATTGACACGTAAAAAATGGAAGATGCTAAAACTTTTCAATTTAAATTTTTTAAATAAAATTCAGATAAACTGCACGAATGTTTAAATTAAAAAAATTAATGAGTTCAAAGATTCAGATTTAATTCTAAAAAAATAAATCCACGCTATCATTTTAATCTTCTAAATTAAAAAATCAAATAACTTTTAAATTTTCAAAATTATATTATTTTAAAAAGCTTCAAACTTTTTTTTTTCAAAATCTTAAAAATTTAGAAGTTGTTTTATTTTTATTAAACTTTAAAATTAGTTTTGAATTTTTTTTAGAACTTCTAAATATTTTTTTTAAATCAATAGAATTTGTTCTACAACTTTTATAAACACTTGTAAACTAAAAAAAAATTCTTAAAGTATTCCAGATTGTTTTTTAGAAATTTCATAATTCTTATAAAGTTTATATATTTTTTTAAATCTGCAAAAAACTACATTTTCTTTAAAAATTAGGCTTATGATTATTTGAATAGAAATTTAGGTAAGAATACCCGAATTTTTTCGGTAAACTTCGTTTAAATTATTTAAAATTATTTGAAGTATTCAATTAATTTTGAATCTTTTCAAAACTTCTAAATATCTTTTAAAATTACTCAAATTTTTTCTACAAACAATAAGTGTTCAATTACTTTTAAACACCATAATTTCACATTTTCAGTTACAAATTAAACATTAAAATTACATTAAAATTGTAACGTTCAATGTTTAAAATCATTTCGAAATTGTAACGATTCAAGGCCTTCAATATCGAAAAATTCAGTTGTAGATTGTTTTATTTTAAATATTTATTTTTAATTCATTAGTCATAAATAAATAGTAAAATATTGCTAAATATTAAAAAATTATTTTTTTGTCAATTAAAAAATTTCAAATTGAATTCCCGTTCTAAAAATAAATTCACTGTCATTTCCCGGCTTCAAAAAATTACCGATCATTTCCCGGTTACCCGGTTAAGTGGTCATCCTGTGAATATTTTTAGAAAAAAAAATCTATATAAAGGGATAGTTTAGCGAGGATGAAAAAAAAACAAGAAAGAAAAAAAAAATTCCAATTTTCTTTGATGAATTTCAAAAAAAAAATATTCCACCAGAACCTTCCGCCAAGAAAATTAAATTATGTCAATTTGTTTAAAAGAAACGACTTTTTTAAAAAATTGATTAACTTTCTCATAATTTCGCCATAAGCGCACATAATAAAAAAATTAATTTAAGCATTCCAAGAGTTTAAAAAAGCTTTTAATAGTTTAATTTGCTTGAGTTCTAAATATTCATTTGTTTGAAAGACTTTGATTTATCCAGTAAATCTAAGATTTCAAACATTTTCCTTTGAAATAAATATGTTTGCTTCATTTTTTCCCATCAAATTTATAACTGTAGTGCCTTATATAGCAATATAGTTAACAAAATTAATTCTATTTGTCCTTTTGCATTAAAACTACGATCAGGGATTGCAGATCTTAGAATTTTTCAAAGCGTCCTTCACTTTTTTATCATCACTCGCGGCAGCTTTCAAGACGAGTTCCAAATTTTCCTGAGTTTTACTTTTTTCTCTCTGCAACTTTCCGATTATTCCTTCCTTTTCTTTGACTAGATTCTTCAATCGCTGGAGTTCTCGTGAATATTCAGATTTCATCTGATCCACACCCAGTTCTTGATTTTTTATATGCTTTTCGACCGAGTCCAGTTGCTGTTTTGCACCTTTTTGTACACTCTGTAATACGGTATATTTTTATCTAATTATTAATAAATACATAACGCAAAACACTAAGTTTCCATTAAAATAATACCTTTTCAGTTAAAAAAATATCTTTCAACAAAAAACAATTTTTTAACATGTAAATGATTCATCAAATAAAAGAATGAATTTTTAACCAAGTAATTCTGCTTGCAACTAAGACATTAAATTTTGAAGCCAGAAAGATTTTTCAGCTAAGCGAAAATTCCAAAATAAGAAAGATAAATTGTTAACAAAAATGGAATATTCGATATTTCAACACAACAATATTTAATTTTTTAAACAAAACAAAATTGAATTCAACGAAAACAGATGAATTTTAAATTAAATAGTTGAATATTCTACGTAATTGTTAAAATTGCAACAAAACATGGAATAGTTAAATTTTCAGTTAAAAAAATTAATTTTCACAAAAAGAGAAATAATTTTCAACAGAATATTTACATCTTTAACCAACGAGATGAAGTTTTAACAGAGGATTTCAACTTTCAACCAAAAAGATGAATTCTCAACGAAAAATGTAATCGTCGATATTCCAACCAAAAAATATTTTAATTTGAAACCAAAAACAGCATAATTCAACCAGAAAAGACCAATTTTCAAGAAAATAGTTTAATCCTCAACTAAAACAGGTTACTTTTCAACCAAACAGTTACATCTTTATCCAAAAGAGATACAATTTCTAGGATGCCACATGTGTTTTAAAACCAAGAAGGTGAATTTTTAACAAAATGGTTAAAGTTTCAATAAAAAAAAGTTTTTAGTTTAATTTTTAGTCGAGAAAGATTTTGATTTTAAATTAAAGACATTTAAATTTATGAAAAAAGATACATTTTCTATAAAATAGATGAGTCCTCTAATAAAACAGATTAGTTTTCAACCAAATAGTTTCATTTTTAACAAAAAATATTAAATTACTACCAAAAGATACATTTTTCAACTAAAAAATGAATTTTTAATAAAAAGTTTAATTTTGAACCCAGTTGTTGAAGTTTTTGCCAACACAGTTGAAATAAAAAAATATATTTACCAAAATAATAAAATTTTCAACTAAATAATAAAATTTCAATCTTTTTCCATAACCTGAATAATACTCTAAATGGCATTAATTTGGTCAATTTTTATGAATTATTTCGTAAAAATGAATTTACGGAGAAAACTGTAGAAGATTTCAAAGTAAAATGTTTCAATTTGGCAAGATTAAAAAATTAAAAGTAAATCGAATACATTCTAAAGATATTCAGAAGATTTAAAGTTTAAAAATAAATTTTGAAAGGTTTTCAGGGAATAAAAAAATTTGCTTAAAATTCCTGAGAAAATTTTTTAATAATTCACTATTTTGAAAGATATAAGTTTTAAAGAAAATTTAAAAACAATTCAAAAGATTTCTACAAACTTAGAAAATTGTATATCAATTCTTTCAATCTTGAATAGGTTTTCAAACTTTTAAGAAAAAAATCGAGTCAGTTTAAAAGATCGTTCTGAATTCAAGAAGTTTTATAGAAATTACAGATATGTTTAAACATGGAACGATTGCCGAAAATGCATCAAATAATTTTTAATTTCATCTAAAATCCAAAAAGTCCTAAATATCTTTCACACTGGCTTGAAATTTATCTAATATTTTATACAACTCTTTAAAATAAAATAGGTTTCTTTAAAATTTTCTACATTCTTTTTCGATAGATCTGAAATCTTCAAAATCTTTTAGAAAATTATCAAGCATCTTAGGAAACTGATAGTACTGATAGTACTTATTTTCTTTTTCTCAGATTTCAGAATCAAATTTTTATTTGGATTTCGGTGTTACATAATTTATGTGTCACAAATAAATAGTTATTCGACATTTTTAGTTTTTATTAAAAATTATTTCCCCCTTCAAACCGAAAAACAAGGTAAACTTAAAATAAAGAAAGGAGAATAACGAATTCATATAATTATAAATTCATACCTTTAATTGATTTCGTAAATTTCCCATTCGATGAGCGATGTTATTTCCCAAAAAGGTAATATCTTTGTTCTCCTTTTCTCGTTCTTTTAAGAGTGCTATTAATTTCTCTCTTTCTGATAAAAGGTTTTCTTGTTCTGTGACTAGTTCCTCACAATATGCAGTAGTTTTGCTCAACTGTCTTTTGAATGACTCGCGTGAGATCTGAATCGAACATACGTTTTTTTGAAGGTGGTCTAGTTTATGCTGTGTTCTCCTGTGGAATAAAATATTAATACTTATGATTTTTTTTTTATTATTACCAATAATAATACTAAAATAAGTATAGTGTTCAGGTATCTTTTGTAACCATTTTTAAGAATAATTAACATCACATTTTTTTATTTTTACAGCTATAAAATAAAAATTAATAAATTTGTTCAAAATTCCCTAACTTCTCTGTAAAATTGTTAACAAAAAAGTTAATTTTCAATTGCAAATACGAGTTTTAAACAATTTAAATGAATTTTTACACTAAGTAAGGTGAACCGTTAACAAAAAAAAATTTTAACCAAACAATTGAATTTACAACAAAAAAGGCGAGCTTTAAACAAAATAAATGAATTATAACTTAAAAATATTATTTTAAAGGCACGATTTCAATATTTACATTTTTAGTTGAAAAAATTAACTTTCAATAAAAAACAAAAACGAATTTTCACCAAAACATTTAAATTTTCCATGACAAAAAAAAATAATTTGAAAGCAATTAGTTTAGTTTTAAACCAAATGATGAATTTTATACACACAAAAAAAATTTTTTAAAAAAAGATAAACTTACAACTAGAAAAAAAACAACCATTAAACAGAAAAACTATTATTTAATCAATGCATGGAATTTTCGAACGTAAAACGTGAATTTCCAACCCAAAAAGACGAGTTAAAAAAATAGGTGAATTTTTGACTAAAAAGATCATTTTTCAAGCAAAAATGAAATAGTTACATTGCCAGCTAACAAAATTAGTTTTACACGACCAAATGTGTATTTTCAACAATAAAGATCAATTTTCAACCTAAAAAGACGAGTTTAAAACAAAATAAATGTATTTTAACTAAAAAACAATTTTTTGTAAGTAAAAATTATATAATTTATATTTTCATATAAAAAATTAGTTTTCAATTTAAAAAAACGAAATTTCACAACAAAACTTTAATTGCCAACCACAACAAAATAAATTTCGTACCAAATAATTTAATTTTCAATCAAAAAGATAAATTTTCTAATAAAAAGAATTTTCCACATACTACGTGAACTTTCAACTTAAAATGATGAGTCTTCAATTAAAAAAAAAGTTTTCAACCAAATAATTGGATTTTCAAACATGATATATTATTTTTCAAGTAAAAAAGATAATTTTCCAACCAAGAATTCAATAATTACATTTTCAATTAAAAACACAACGAATTTTAAACAAAATATAAAAAATTTTCAAAAAAAAAAAGGATTTTGAATCAAATAATAGAATTTTCAAAGAAAAACATTAATTTTCTACAAAAAAATTGAACAATATATATAAAATTTAACTTAAAAAGATGAATACTCAACAACAACAAAAATGAATTTTTAACCAAATAATTAAATTTTCGACCATAATATATGAAATTTCAACAACAAAAACGAGTTTTGAACAAAATAAATGAGTTTTCAACAACAAAATATTATTTGCCAAGCAAAAATGTACTAATTACATTTTCAGCTGAATAAATTAATTTTCAATAAAGACAAAACAACAAATTTGTACTAAAACAGTTAAATTTTCAACAACAAAAAGACAGATTTTCGAACCACATAGTTGAATTTTCAAAAGAAGAAGTTGAATTTTCTAGCATTAAAACAAAAATTTCCAAAAATTAATAAAAAAACGATGAACTAAAAGGATGAACCTTTAAACAAAAAATTTTTTTAAACAAATTAATTAAATTTTCGAACGTAATATTTTAATTTTCTACCAGAAACATTACTTTTCTTTAAAAAAAAAGTCAACAATGTATATACAATTTCAACTAAAAAGATGAATCTTCAAAAAAATGAGTTTTCAACTAAAAAATATTACTTGCCAAGCAAAAATGGAATATTTATATTTTCAGTTTAAAAAATTAATTTTTGAATAAAGAAAAACAATACATTTTTACCAAAACAGTTACAATTTTAACAATAAAAAATTAATTTCGAAAAAAATAGTTGAATTTTTAAAGAAAAACCTGAATTTTATACAAAGAAAACAAATTAAAAAAACCTTCAAGTAGAAAAGATGAAACTTTAACCAGAAAAATTAATTTGTTAGCAAATGACTGATTAAAAAAGATCATTTTTCAAACAAAAATGGAATCGTTACATATTTAGTTAAAAAAATTAATTTTACACCAGTAAAAATAAATTTTTAACAAAATAGATAAATTTTCAAACATAAAAATGAAGTTTTTACAAAAAAAAAGTAAAAAATTTTCCCAATAAGATTAATACGCTACCAGATGATACGAATTCTCAAAAAAATACATACATTTTTAACCAAATAGTTGAATTTTCAACAAAGTTGCTAAATTATTGACAAAAAAAATGTTTTTGAAATATATTGAAGAACAATCAGCCAACAAACTGAATTTTTAACAAAGTAGTTTTACATTTAACCATGTACTTATATTTTTAACTGAAAAAGATGAATTCACATGGAAAAATTTAATAGTTCATATTTCCATAAAAAACGTTTTGATTTTAAACCACACTTTTCAATCAAGCAGATGCACTTTCAGCAAAATACGACGTAATTTCTATGATAACAGATGAACTTTTCAACCAAATAGAAATAGAATTATTAGTCAATAAAAAAATGTCATCCTAAATCTTGAGTTTTCATGTCAAAAATATGAATTTTCTACAAAAAAGTTGATATTCAGAACTTAAAATATGAATTTTCAATGAAAAAGTTTCTTTTACCAGAATAGGCAATAAATTAAATAGAATTTGCAACTACCAGATGAATTCTAAACCAAAAAATTAGAATAAATTAGAAAATTATACTTATTTTTAAAAATTGAAGAGATTAAATTCAGAAAATATCCATATGTAAATTCCGTTATCTTAATTTTAAAGAAGATATTTATGAATGTGTTGTTCAAATTTCGTTATTAGGTTCTTGGACTTTTATTTATTTTCAAGAATTTCTTATTTATTTTTCAAATTTTTTCGTTATTTTTTTTAATTCCAGCATTAAAATACTTTTTCTGGGATTATTTTAGAATAAATGACTTACTAAGATGAAAAATTTTCTTAATGCAAAAATATTCATAAGCTTTTAATACTTGCTTGAAATTTTTCTCTAAGTTCCTCGCCTGCACTTTGAGTTGATCCCTCTCAGCAGTGACAACAATCAATTGTTTTTCATTTTCCGGCTGCGTTTCCTCCAACTGTTTAATTTTTGCATTAAGTTTCTTCTTGTCCATCTCATATTGATGCTTGAGCTCTTCAAACAATCTTTTACATTCTTCCACTGTAGCATTATGAACAGAAACAGGCATCGTTTTCTCACAATTACTTTTTATCTTTTCGTAACCTTCATTCAAAATTTCATATTTTCCTTGAAGATTACTCAATTCAGACTTGCAAGCTAAATAGTCTTTGTGCAGTTTATTATTATCCTGAGACATTGTCTCTACTTTTTGCTCGTAGACAGAATGAATTTCTTGTAGCTTTTGTTTTTGAAGATTAGTCTGTTTTGTTAAAATGTCGTTTTCCTCTTTTATGACAATAGCATCTTCTTCTATTTTTTTAATTTCTACTGCATACGAATCACACTGAAATTAGTAAAAAAATCGATTAACTTTCCAGTATTTTGTTATAGATTTTTCATAAATTAATATTACAGTGATTATTATTTATATTAAAACATTTTTTATTTTATTACATTTATTTAATTTTATTTTTATTTTCTTAATTATTATATATTATATGTGTTATTATTAATTGTTATTATAGCGAGAAAATTTACATAAATCCAATATAAATGACACTATTTTTTTATTCACATATTCTTTAAAATTATCAGATTATTTTTCTAATCAAAAAAATATTTAACTCGCCGCTTGTGTAATTTAAAAAACATACAAAATTTGTCTGGAATTTTCTATAAGCTTTTATTGACCACATTTTCAGTAATTTTCACATAGATGTATTCAATTACTTTATTTTTATTTATTTTTCACGTCCAAGAGTAAGAAAAATGTAAAATTTACGTGCATGATGACACTGAAAAAATTCCAGATCTATAATAGACACATTATTAATTCAAGGCTGACATATAAACAGTATGTCAATTTATATTTTACACGAGTAAAAATAATTTTCTAGTTAATTAAGACAAAAAATGGTAATTCGACAATAAATAAAAAATAATGATTTTTGCAAATTTACAACTGAATAATAATTTTGAAACCAAAATTTACCACAAACGGTTAATTTTGGAAAATTCTCTTAAAAATAATTATTTTTCAAGCCGAATACATTTTAGAAAGAAAATGGGAAAAACGGATTTTTCCCAATATAACGATTTGATTAAATTTTCCAAATTTTTGCTATTTGTGAATAATGGCTGAAAAAACTTTTTTGGATTAAAATTCAACTACTTAGTTGAAAGTGGAACCTTGTTAAAAGTTCTTTTTTTTGGCTAACGAATTATCATTTTAATTAAAAATTTTTAAATTATTTTTCAACAAAACTAATGAATTTTCATATAAAATTATGAATCTTCAACAACAATAGTTGCTTTTTCAACCAAAAAGATGAATTTTCAATCAAGAAGATATATTTCTATCAAGAAAGACGAATGTTCAACACAATACATGAATTTTCAACTAAAAAAGATAAATTGTTAACTAACATGATCAAATATTCAATTGAAACAGTTACATTTTCAGTTGAAAAAAAAAATTTACACAAATAAACGTCAACAAAATAGTTAAAGTTTCAACTGGATTAGATAAATTTTAAATAAAAAAATTAATTTTCAACCAAATAGCATATTTTTCAACAAAATAAATGAATTTCAAATTAAAATGATCAATCTTCAATAACAAAAAATAATTTTTAACACAAGAGTTTAACTTCCAACAAAGAAAAACATTAATAAAATAGTTAAATTTTCAATAAGATAATTCAACTTTCAAGAAAATATTTAAATCTCTTACCAAACACCTAACTTTTCAACCTACATAGTTGAATTTACAACCAAATAGATAAATTTTTAACAAAAAAGGTTAATTTTCTGCCGAAATAGACGATTTTTTAATAAAATACTGAAGTTTTCCTGCTAAAAAAGTCGAATGTTCTAGAAAAAAGTAGACTTTCAAACAGGAAAAATACAAATTTTCAACCAAAAATGAAATCGTTATATTTTTAGTTCAAAAAGCTAATTAAAAAAAACGAGTTCTCAATAAGTTGAATTTAACTAAAAATTACGAATTTGAAACAAAATAGTTCAATCCTCAAACAAAATGGTTAATTTTCAATTTAATGTTTTAGAAAACAGTAGATTTTTAAAGCGATAAATAAGAGTAAATTATAAATAATTATAAAATAAGAGCAAATTATGTTTCAACAAGAAACATAATTTTCAATCAAGAAAGATGAATATTTAACTAAAAAAGGTAAATTTTCAACCAAAAATGGATTCGTTATATTTTCAGTTTAAAAAACAAAGAATTTTAGACCAGTTGAATTCAACTAAAAAAGCCGCGTTCTTAACAAAAAAGATTAATTTGCTACCATATAGTTGAATTTTTATCTTATAAAGGAAGTTCTTTTATCTAGCAATAGAGGAACTACATTTTCAGATAATGAAATTAGTTTTTTACTGAAAAAAATGTAACACAATAGTTTAATTTTCAAATAAATAATTACATTTTTACCCAACAGATTAATTTTCTACCAAAGATGTTTAATTTGTAACCAAAAATATAAAATGTCAACCGCATAGTTTATTTTCCATCAGTTTAATTTTATACCATATTGTTGAATTTTCAAGCGAAAAAGGAGAATTTGCTACAAAACATCTGAATTATCAACGGAAACGTTATTTACGACTAAATAGGCGAATTTTCAACTAAATTATGAATTTTAAAACAACAAAAACACGACCTTTTTACAAAGTAGTTAAACTTTATACTAATTATTTCATAAAAACAAAACTCTTAACGGAACACATAATAGTTAACATTTCAACAACAAAAAATTTCATTTTTAGATAAAAAAACACTTGAATTGAACCAACAAAAAAAAGAATTTTTAAGAAAATGGTTTGAATTCTCAACCAAAACCAGATGAATTTTTATTCAAGTAGTTACATTTTCGATAAAAAAGGACGAATTTTCAACAAAGATTTCAATTTTTAACCACAAAAGATCGTTGTTAAAAAAAAAATGGAAGTTACACTTTTTTTAGCAAAATAGTTGAAAACAGATCAATTATCAACTAAAATTATGAATCTTAAAAAAAAAATTGTAAGTAAAGACTCATAGGCCTCATGGGATAAAATATGGGGATCAAAGGGTACTTTTTGTCACGCTCATAGGGTACTTTTTTCGCGCTCAAAAGATAATAAATTCAGGATTTACATTCAAAAAAATACAAATTAGTTGGGGAAAATGTAGAAACATAAAAAAATTCCATTGATTTCCGTAAAACTGGAAGACATTTTAAGAAACTTAAGATCAAAAAGAAGAATCCAATAAAATTCAGAAAAATTCAAGGCAAATTAAAAAAAATCAAATGAATTTTTTAAAAATTTCAAAAAACTTAAAAGAATTTAATTTATTTAATAATTAAATTGAATCTTTGAAAGCCTACTCATTTCTAACACAAGAAGTGACTAATAATTACGAAACTATTCAAGATAAATTCAAAAGAATTCGAATTAGTTGGAACAATTTTAAGAATCGTCAAAATTTTGATTGATTACAATAAATTTTGAGTTAATTTAGAGAAATTTAAAATAAATTAGAAGAATTGGTTCAAGTTTGTAAAAAAGTCAACCTAAATTTAAAAAGCAATTAAGTGCAATTTAAAACAATTCAAGAGAAGAATTCAAAAGAATTTAAAAGGATTTAGGATAAATTAATAAGACTTGAGGGCAAATTACAAATCAATTGTAAGAAATATTTTTAAATATCTTCAAATCTTCGAAACCCTACGAAATCACTCATGTCTGGTGAATAATTATTTGAAATCCATTAAAATATTAAAATCCCTTAAAATTATTAAAACCCCTGTAAATCTCTTGAAATTGTTTAAATCTCTTAAAAATTCCTTGGAATCTTTTAAAATACCCTAAAATATTTCAATCTTTGAAAGCCTTCAGACTACTGCAATAAATAAAAAAAATCTGGTTATCCTTTAAAATTTCTTAAAATATTTCGAATCCTTTGATATCTATTCAAAGCCCTTGAAACTTTTTAAAGCCCTTGAAACGCCTGAGAACCTTTTACAATATCCTCAAGTAATTTAAATCCTTTTAAATCCCATTAAATTACTGAAATCGATACAAAATATCTTTGTAATCTTTTAAAATAATCAAAATTATTTCAAATCCTTTATACTCCTTTGCAATTTTTTAAAGATTTTGAAAATGCCAAGAAATTTGGAAAAATACGTTAAAATACTTCAAATCCTTTAATCAGTGTATCAATTGATCCGCAGGATCAATTAAATTAAAACTTAAAAAAATTAAAAAATAAATCCATTGAATTAAGTAGAAAAGAGTAGATTTATAGAAATTCAAATGCATGAAAGAATTTGCAGTGAATTCATAAAATTCAACAGAATTAACCAAGAAGAATAATTTGCAACTTAAAAAGATGGCTTTTGAGATCTTTTGTTTAGAAACCCAACGACTGTTCTTTTTTGATTGATCTTTGGTTTAAATATCCACAATGTTAATTAGTATTTACAGGGGGAAAATTTAACTATTTTGTAGATAATTCATCTGTTTGGCTTGAAAATTCAACAATTTTGTAAAAAATTCGATTGTTTTGCGGAAAATTCGTTTACTTCTTATTTAAAATTAACTTTTTAAAAGAAAATTGCAAATAAATTTTAGAAGCTCGAATAGATATGAAACGAGTTTAAAACAGAATTTAAATTTTTGAAGATTTGATAAAAAAATGGAGAACCTTTTCAAGATTTTTGAAACGTTTCAAGAGAATAAAAAAGGTTTTCAAGATTCATGGAAAAATTTCAATTGATTTTTTGCTTTTTTAAATTATACCTACGAGAAAATTTAGGAAGATTTCAATACATTTTAAGTTATTATTTTATTTTAAAATATTAATTTAAAAAGTTTTGAATGATTTCCTGATAATTTTGAAAGAGAATGTAGAAGAATTTAAAGAAAATTTTTCAATTTTATAAGAGTACAAAAGTTTAACAATAATTCGAGGTACTTTAATAGATATTTTAACTTTTAAAAAGTTTTTAAAATAAGGATAATCTTGAAAATATTTAAAACATGTTTAAAACAAAATGTACATTTTTGAAAATTTCGTAAAAAAGTTTAGGAGTTTTTAAAAGGTTTCAAGAGAGAAAAAAATGATCTTGAGATTCATGGAAATTTTTAAAATGATTTTATATTTTGTAAAAATTAATTTTAAAAGTAAATTGAAAAAGATTTTAAAACAGTTTAAATTATTTCCTGAAATTCTGAAAAAAATATCAGAGAATTCAATGTAAAATTGTAAAATTTGGCAATATTATGACATTTAAAAAAACATTCGTTTTGAAACGATTAAAAAATTTACATTTGTACAGATTTAACCAAAACTTGCTTTTTAAGAAGTTTGCACGTCTTCAACAGATTAAAAAATACTTTACATTTCTAGAAGAAATTTAAATATTTTCAATATTTAAAAAGATTTTCAAAATTGTCAAAGAAGAATATTAAAGATTTTAAAGAAATTTTTTTTAACTTTTACAAAAATTTTAGGAAAAATTCGTGTAATTCAAAAAGATAATTAGAAGGGTTAAATGTTAAGAAAAGATTTAAAACATAATTTTTTGAAAATTCCTAGGAAAATTTGCAATATTTTTTATTTTGAAAAAATGAATTTAGGGAGAAAACTGAAAAATATTTTAAAACATTTCAAACTATTTCCTGAAATTTGGATAAAGAGTGTAGAAGATTTCGAAGTAAAATATTTCAATTTGGCAAGATTAAAAAATTAAAAGTAAATCGAATAAATTCTGAAGATATTTAGAAAATATGAAAAAATTCAAAAATAATGTTGAACTTGAAAAGATTTTTAAAGATTTTAAAGAAAATCTTAAGAAGCTTAAAAATAATTTTAAAAGGTTTTCAGGGAATAAAAAAACTTGCTTAAAATTCCTGAGAAAATTTTTAATAATTCATTGTTTTGAAAGATTAAAAAAATCAAGTCAGTTTTAAAAGATGGAAAGTTTGCCCAAAATTTATCAAATATTTTTTAATTTCATCAAAAATCCTAAAAGTCCTAAATATCTTTAAAACTGACTTGAAATTTATCTAATATTTTATACAACTCTCTAAAATAAAATAGTTTTCTTTAAAATTTTCAACATTCTTTTTCGATAGATCTGAAATATTCAAAAATATTTTTGAAAATTTTCAAGAATTTTACGAAAGTTATATTTATACATATAACTTCGAAAACAAATAGACAGTCTTTATTTTCTTCTTCTCCGATTTCAGAATCAAATTTTAATTTGGATTTCGGTGTTATATAATTTATGTGTCACAAATAAATAGTTATTCGACATTTTTAGTTTTCATTAAAAATGATTTCCCCCTTCAAACAAAAAAATAGCGTAAATGTAAAATAAAGAATCTTGAAAATATTTAAAACGTGTTTAAAACAAAATGTACATTTTTGAAAATTTCGTAAAAAAGTTTAGGAGTTTTTAAAAGGTTTCAAGAGAGAAAAAAATGATGTTAAGATTAATGGAAATTTTTAAAATGATTTTATATTTTGTAAAAATTAATTTTAAAAGAAAATTGAAAAAGATTTCAAAACAGTTTAAATTATTTCCTGAAATTTTGAAAAAAATCAGAGAATTCAATGTAAAATTGTAAAATTATTCAATATTATAAAAGTTTAGAAAACATTCGTTTTGAAACGATTAAAAAAAATTAAAATTTGCAAATTCAACAATTTTGTAAAAAATTCGATTGTTTTGCGGAAAATTCGTTTACTTCTTATTTAAAATTAACTTTTTAAAAGAAAATTGCATTACTCCATGTTTGGCTGAGAATTGATTATTTCTTGTTTCAAAATGCACCTATTTCATTAAAACTTTATTGAAAGCTTATCTTTTTAGCTTCAAAATTTAACATTTTGTACAACCTCTGAACCAAAATATTCAAGGAAAAATAAAAAAAATAGCGACAATATCAGCCAATTGGGAAAAAATAGTGTCTTTAGTGTCATTTTTTCGAAATATAGTAGTAAAATCTGTGAGTAACTTACTTTTTTCCTCAATTCTTCAACTTCTTTGTGAAGAGATTCATTCTCGCTAACGATTTCTTTACATTTCCCACTAAAAACATCAATTTCCTCTTCATACTTCTTGATTAACTCTTGCTTTTCTTCCAAATTTTCTTGATATGCATCCAAAAGTGGACCCAGTGCGTGGGTATTGACTTTGCCCCAAGATTCAGCTGCTTTTTTGTTATCAGAGTCTGTATTAGGACCATTGACAATAGTTGCAACATTTTTAGATTCGATGCTATGACCAGCATTTCGCAGTTTGTCTTGATATTTGTCTAACTCTACATTAAGCCTATAGACTAAAGTTTTAAGAAGCGAAACGTCTTCTTTAAGTTGTGTATTTTCCGATTTACATTTTTCGGTGAATGTGACCAGACTAGATTGATCACTTTCTAAAGTTTGTACTGCTAGTGTTAATTGCTCATGATGCGAGTGCAGTTCTCGATATTCCGCATCTTTTTGGGCTAAAAGAAGACTGTGTTTATTGTGCTCTGCAAGTAATTCTTGATATTTCTGTTCCAATTTGTGACATTTGTTGCGAAGTTTGGTTACTAGTTTATCCTTTTCCGTGGAATCGTTCACAGCTTCTGAAAAGCAAACAGTGACAATTTAAATTTAACTAGGAAATTTGTTATAATTAAAAAAACCTAACAACCAAATTCGATTTCTATTTCAATTAAAACAACCAGAGGGGTTAACGTATTAGTCGTGCCCAGAGTCAGATATCTGAAAAAATGGGTTTTCTATGATTTTAAGAATCAAAATATTATAACTGATGTCATTTTAAGTAAAAAACATTATTTTTTATGAAAAATACTAAATATCACAAGAAGAAAACCTTAATTTTAACTATGCTTTCGAAATTTATTTTTTTCTGGCCGGGTAACATTCTCTCAGGTAGACCGTTTTAATCGACGAAATAATTTCCCGGTTTTTTCCACGTTCGCAAACATTTTTCACGTTTAATGAAATTTAAAAAGTCAAACGCTAAAGCTAAAAAAATTTCCATTTCAGGTACTAAAAACTGTGCTGCAAAAAAAAGCACTTAAAGTGGAACTGCTGAATTTTAAACTTTTATAATTGGAGAATAAAAGGTTTTTATTTCGAAAATTTTGTATTCAAATGCTCAATAATTTACACCTGTGAAATGGAAGGTACTAACAATTTTCAATACAACAAATTTAAATCCACGCTATCATTTTCAATGCTCTAAATCAAAAAATAAATCAATGTAATTTAAAATGTTCAAAATTGTATAATTTTTAAGAATTTTAAGCTAGAAACATTAACCATTGACAAATTTACATTTTTTTTAACTGGACCCTCCTTTCAAATTAGAAATTCAATTATTTTCATTTTAAATAGTTCAAACGTCCTTGAAAAACTTCATTTTTTTCAAAATCTTCAGAAATCTAGACATTTTTTTAAATTTGTGGAAATTTAAAATTATTTTTGTAATTTGTTCAGAACTTCTAAATATCTGTGATTATTAATTGAATTTTGTAGGAAATCCTGCAAGTTCCACCAAATTTCCTTAAAATTTGGATGTATAAATAACAATTAAAAATTTATTACTTGTAGACGAAATTTGAGTAAGTTTAAGAGATATGTAAAAGTTTTGAAAAGATTCAAACTTAATTTAAAACTTGAAAGTAGAGCCTAATTTATAACAAAATTTAGATTTTCGCAGATTTTAAACAGAAAAATTAGAATCTTTTCAAAAATTGTGAAAAGCTTCAAACGAATAAAAACATTTTCTGAAAATTTCTAGGAAAATTAAAAATAATTTTTCATTTTAGAAAATTATTTTAAGAGAATACTCAAAAAGGTTTTAAAAGATTTATAAAATATTCAAAAAAGATTCTGGAAGATTACAAGGAAACTTTTTAAAATTTGCATGTTTTTTTTTTCATTTTTTCAGAACTCTTGAAAATCTCTTAAAAATTACTCACATTTCTTTCACAAATTTATTTTGTGAATTATACAACAAAAGTCAACAATTTCACTTAAAAATTAAACATTTTTCAAATACAAAAATTATCTATATCAAAATTCAACACTTTGACTTAAAAATTAAACATTTTTCAAATAGAACAATTAGAATTGTAACGTTCAGAGTTTAAAGGCTCTTCAAAACTTTATTCATTCTAGGCTTTCTATGTCAAAAAATTCAGTTTAAAATTGTTTACTTTTAAATATTTGTTTTCAATTTAATTGTCTTAAATAAAAATTCAAATATTGCTAAATATTCAATAATTAATCTTTTTCCTAACTTAAAAATTTGAACTACAATAGGTTAAACATGAAGTATTTTAGTCTGAAAGAATAATAATAATTCAAATGTATTGGAAATAATTTTCAGAAGTCCATTGATTTCAGTAAAATTGGACTGAATTTAGAAAAATTTAAATGAAATGAGAACAATTCAATAAAATCGATAAAAAATGAAGCTGAATTTATAAAACAAACAAGTGAACTACAAACAATTAAAAAATATGAAAAAATTCATTGAATTGGGTAAGTTTGAAATGGGTTTAGAAAAACTAAAGAGAATTCAATAGAATTTGATGACATAATAAAAACTTTAAGGTGAGTTTTAAAGATTGCAATATGAATTAAAGAAAATCTTTTAAAAAAAACACCATTGTATTGAGTAGAATTTAAAAGAATTCAATACAAATAATACGAATTCCAGGCAAATTCCAAATGAATTGCAGAAAATATTTGTAAATCTCTTCAAAATTTTGCCTCTCTTGTCCATTCTCACTAAAAACGTAACTAATGACTGCAAAACAATTCCAAAATTTTTTAATGAATTAGAAATAATTTGAAAAATCCCTGAAAAGTATTAAAACCCATGAAATTGTAACTTAAGATACTTTAAAAATGAAACGCTCTTAATTTTTTTAAGGATTTTGAATATAATTGCTTTTAAATTTGAATTTTTGAACTTAGTTGCTTTCCAAAAATTCAAACTCTATTAATCTTCAAAAATACCCTGAAATATTTAAAAAAAACATTGAAATTTTTTAGGGCACTTGAAAATACCAAGGAATTAGAAAATAGCTTAAATTTTTTTTTAAATCTTTGATCATTTTATGAATTCAATTATAAAATTCAAAGAATTCCAAAGAATATGAATGAATTCAGGAAACAAAATATTATTAAATCCCATAAAACTCTATGAGATCAGGTGATATTTCTTTAAATCCTGGAAAATTCATTAAAATACATTGATAGCATTAAAAAATACTTTGAAATTATTAAAATTCTCGGAATCCTTATAAAATACCCTGAAAGTTTTAAGAATATCATAAAACCATATAGGTTCTGTAAAATCGTTTCATATGTTCCGAAATTCTAGAAAATTCTTTATCTTAAAATATTTGAAACGCTTTAAAATTCCTTTAAATTAATGAAATTAGTAATTTCTTGGAATCTTTTAAAATTCGCTAAATAATTATTGAAATCTATAAAAAATATCTCGATATTTTTAAAAATACCTTGAAATATTTCAAAGGAATTTAAGACAATTCAGAAATAGGTATAGAGCTTAATTGAATAGTGATTAATCCACGAATTAATTTATTGAAATAAAAGTAACATTATTAAATGTTACATTATGGGTTGCA
This sequence comes from Druon quercuslanigerum, assembly GCA_010014905.2. Classification (NCBI taxonomy): domain Eukaryota; kingdom Metazoa; phylum Arthropoda; class Insecta; order Hymenoptera; family Cynipidae; genus Druon; species Druon quercuslanigerum. The sequence goes on along the minus strand of JAAAKG020158396.1, from coordinate 2,279 downwards.
CATACGGCACTAGAGGGAACAAATCTTAAAAATAGTGTCCCGGATAAAACTTTTTTGAGTATCCTCGGTCATTAAATGAAGCACAATTTGTGAGAGAAAATAAAAGAGAGAATAATACCAGAAAGGCCACCGAAGAATTTTCTTTATTACCTTGAGAGCTGTTAAAATCCTATAAAAACGTTGGAAATCCTGGAGAATCTGATAAAATCTATTGGAACCTTTAAATATATGCTAAAACCTTATAGGTCCTATAAAATCGTCTTCTGAAATTCTCAAAAAAAAACTCAGGATGACGATTTGGAGGACGATTTCAAATTTCCGGCAATTTCTCGGTTTTCCCGGTCAATTAAAAGTAACATATTCTTACTTATCGCAAAAAGCATGATTTAAATCATGTCCATTCTAAACATCCTTTAATACAATAGAGCAAAAAATTACAGAATACATGAATTTTCAAATAAAATGATAAAACTTCAAATGAAATAGTGGAAACGATGAATTTTTAAACAATACGATTAATTTTTATACAAAGAGATTAATTTTCTAGCAAAAAGTACAATTTTTTAACAAAAGACATGAATTTTAACAAAACAGATAAATTTTTAATCAAAGAAGATAGACTTTCAAATGAATAGTAGAATGTTTGACAAGAAAATAAAACCAATTTTCAACAGAAAAAGAAATAGCAACATTTTTGGTAAAAAAAAACAACATTTTTACTGAAAAACTTAAATTTTTAATCAAAACTTAATCAACTTTCAAACAAAAGAGACAAATTTTCAACTGAAAAGATAATTTTTCTACTAAAAATTGCAATATTAAATTTTCAGTCAAAAAATGAATGTAAAAAAACATTTTTAACTAAAATTATGGAATACTTAACTGGAATAGTATTTTGATTTTAAGAAAAAAATTATTTTCAACCATAAAAGAAACAAATTTTCAATACAATAGTTAAATATACGGTAAAAAATCCCTTTGCATCTAAAGAATAAAAAATTTTTTAAATCAAAAAGTTCATTTTTTAACCATAGAAATAAATTTTAAATTAAAGTGATGTATCTTCAATCAAAAAAATTAATTTTTAACAAAATCGTTTATTTTTAATGAAGTAAATTGACTTATAATCTAAAAGATGAATTTTCAACTAAAATGATGGATATTTAACCGGAATACTTGAATTTTAAAGCAAAAAGAAAATTCTCAAACTGCGAGATTAACTTTCGAGCAAAAGTAATGTTCTACTAAAAAAATCGTTATTTTATAAACAAAATACGTGACTTTTCAATGAAACAAATGAATTTTTAATTAAAAAAGACAAATTTAATTGCTAGTTGTTAAATTTTAAATGAAAAAAGGTCAATTTTCAACTCAAAGTAGAAAGGTAAAATTTTCAATTGAAAAAAATAAACTTTCAACTAAAATCATGAATCTTCAATTGGAATTTTACACCAAACGAAAAGATTAATTTTCCACAAATTACATTAATTTTCGAAAAAATATTTTAATTTTTGAATAAAAAATATCAATTTTTAACGAAGTAGTTGAATTTTTATCAAAAAAGATAAACTTCCAACAAAAAATAGAATAGTTGAATTTTCCGTTCAAAATCTAATTCTTAAAAAAATGGATTTTCAGAAAAAGTGGAATTAAAAAAATGTAGTATCAAATCTTTTAAATCACTAGAAATCTTTTTAGATTCCTTGGAAGTTGTCGAAGCTTTTCAGAATTTCTTGGATGTTTTAAAAATCAAAACTAAAAACCTGAAATCAATTCCCTGATAATTCCAGGTTTTCCCCCCAGGTAATCTTAGATTTTCCAGGTACAATCTTTCATATTACTATATTAAATTCAATTTAAACCGCTTAAGTTTTCCAACTTTTCAAGAAGAAATTTGGATATATAGTCGAATTTTCAAACGAAAATATTTATTTTCTACTAAAAAGAAGATTAAAAAAAAAGATAATTGAACAATAATATTTTTTTAACTTAATAGCTCTGAAATTATAAGTTAAATTATTTTAATTTTAAATAGTTTGAGCTTTCTTAAATACCTTTAAAATTTTATTTTAAAATCTTGAGAAATCTAGAAGCGGTTGAAAAGTTTTCCAAATTTAAAATAATTTTTGAAATTTTTAAGTATGTTTTAAAATGAATTGCATTTTTTCTACAACTTTTAGAAAATCCTGCAAATTTATAGAAAAAAAATAAAGTAATTTTAAGATATATTTAGAAGTTTTAAAAAGATTCAAATTAAATTTAGAACTTGAAATGATTTC